>JAPYZM010001455.1:0-18393 GCA_030522845.1 Psyttalia concolor
TTTTTGCTCGCGTGGTTGGCCACCTCGCCTTCGGCTCGGTTTGCCAAACACCACGCGAGCAAAAAACCCCATAACGCCCATCCGGCAATATACTATTCTTTATTTCATTTTATCAGGCCCCTGTATTATGAAAATTTAACAAGCAGTGAGCTGGTGTTCACCGTAAATACAATCGGCACGTGTAGATACTCCCCAGCCAACAATTTACCGGTAAATTACCGGATATTTTACCGGTCTTACCCGAGATTTTTACATGGTATCGGTAAAAATTGTTCCTTGGGTCATCTAAATTTTTCTTTGAAACCGAATTGATTCACCACTTAGGACCTAAACTGAGTAAAATCGATAATGAATCATGTCGTGCTCAATAAGGTGAATTGAGCACCATTGAGCACCATTGGCATTGTGTGAATGCCACAAGGTGCTCAATGAAAAATCCGAAATAATTATGTTGGGTTTACGGGATTATTTATTATACTGAGATAATAACTTACAATTGATTGCATTGATGGCTCAAAAAATAGACTTATCAAAGTCGGTAGGACTCGGGGTGATGTTTTCGAGTTTCGATAAAAAAGGGTCGAATGGAAATCACCTGGTGTTTCGTATATATTTTTTCTTGGTTGAACATTTACTGAGCCGAAACGGCTTTGTCCCGGCGGTTTAAATATCATTGTAAAACGTCATTATTCCACATTTTGGTGAGGGTCACGTGACATGCGACAATACATTAAGGTATGTCTGCCTCTCCGTCGCCCCGAGACGTGATCATTCGATTTTGAAATTTGAATAGCGCTCAGATAACGCAGAAACGAAAACGACGCACTAAATGAATTAATTTTCCTTTAATTTATTCGGAGCAATAATAATGAGGCGTTTTTTTTTGATGATGTACTTTTCAACGTTGGATAGAAATTTCAGACTAAAGGGAGACTGCATCTACATCAAATGTATTTCAGTACAACAAAGAACCAAGAAACAATACCCAATTCCTTTTAAAATTTGAAAGATTATGTGATGTTCATGAGATTCAATTAAGCGTCGCATTAGCTTTAAATTTCGAATGAGTGGTATTTCGAGTGATTAACTAATGATTAACACTTACCGCCACACGTTATAAGTAATGAATAAATTTTTACTTTGAATATCGATGAGCATTCACTTACGAGTAAGAAATTTGGCACCGTCAATGTCCCCATTAGTGCCACCAAGAGCCTTTACGAGTCTTCCTGGAGGGTCAAATGCATATATTTTTATAACAATCGGTGAATTGAATCTACTGAGTAGTCAGTTTACAGTGTTTTTGAACATTTAGGATTTTAATGCTTGAAATAAATGGCTAACAAAATTAATATTAATTAATTAGAAAAATTTTGGTTTGCGACACTTTTTGCCACTTGCAAAACGCTATGTTCTAGTTAATGCCAACCTTCGGAGCCAGTTAATGCCACGTGTGAACAGCAAATTTAACAGGATATCGCCGAATAATAACAGTCAGAATGGAATTGAATCATTATTAGAATTGGGAAGAAACAGAAAAGTAATGTCTACGTTATGCAATTATACTAGGAAAGTACTGTTGAAAATTGTGCTAGGTTAGATTGCTGTGAAATACGTGTGGCAGAAACCGGCGCATGGCGAATAGGGGGGTGTTCTAGTAAGTGCCACCCCAGCGGTCCACCGCAGACACTTTATCATTTATTTAAAAATATTTCTGATTATCCGATTACGATTACTTTTGCTCTGAATTGCGGTATATAAAGTACGGCTGGCACTTAGACTATTTACTCATACTTCTTCATAAATTCCTCAGTGATATTCATTAAAAACGACTCAAGATGGCAGATACGGGGAGGGTAGCACCAACGGGGACATTAACAGTATTTTGGGTGAATGTGAAAGTCTCCTGCGAGCAAAGCCTTCCAATTCCAGCATCTGTGGAGTGTTATCGGAGACTACAGTCCCGATTAAATCCTCTGAATGTTGGCAGAGCAGAAATGAAAGCTTTGCTTTCTCCATTTCTAAGATAACACGTATTTAAGAGCCGGGTATAATAGGTCATAACCTGGAGATGCCCGTGACTAATGACAAAAAAAATTATTATTAAATCGTAATAAAACATAATTTCCTACATCCGTGCATAATTTCACCAAGTCGGAAATAAGGTTTGCTGACGATGAGATAATTATTTGCTGCATAATCAATCCCCGGTATTCGGAGGTGACTAATTTTTACGCCCGGGCCTTAATATTTTTCATCGAAGAACCGTAATACCCCATTTTTTTTATAAATAGAAATTTATTGCAAAATGGGAATTAATGTAGAGAGAGATACCAATGCTAAATCACTAGTCATTAGTGCTCATTATTTATGCTAATCATTAGTGATTTGCTTAAAATGACCTATGAAAATATCTCTAAACCTCATCATTTTTTTTACTGCTTTCAATGATGCGGCTATCGCAATGGAAACTGATGAAGTATATTATTCCCAGAAGTTTGCAGAAAACAGCGTTAAATTTCTTTTGAGAAATAATAATGAAACCCTGGCAAAAGTCGAAAAATGTTGAAATGTTCCAAACTGATCATGAGTGGAAGTAACTGACATTTTAGTAACTTAATACTAGTCTTGCTGGGCTTCAATTTCAAAGAAATAGAGAGAAATTTTCATATTTTTTGTAGGGTTCGCAATTTTTATTAATTTTTCGTAATTCCTTTCTCCTAATATTCAATTTCAACTATGTCTTAAGTTATCCCTTTCCATTTGATTATTAACATTTTCTCAAGTATAGTTTTTGAGATATCGCCGAAAATATGGTCAGCTTGCCGAAATCGCTGAAATCGGTGGCCCAGGGCTAAAAAGAAATCGAAAATCGAAAGAATCACCAACATAATGAAATCTGAAAGGCTACATCGATCGGAAATTTCCTCAGTTTTCCAAATCCGTTGGAAGTTTGGAGCCACGCCTGATAGTTTTCAAGATATCGGCAGTTTTGTGCGAAAAATTTCTAAAGAGGGCCCTAAAAATCGCTGCCCTGGAAGGGATGTCAAAAGGGCCCAAAAACGAACGGAGAAACCCCCAGACCGCCCTCAGCCTTCAACAATGCTGAAAAACGACGCTAAAGTGCTGAAAAATAGAAAAAAACAACGACAAAGGGTCAAAAACTCCCAAAAAGGGCTACCCAGGACCCATCTTCCTTTAAAAAAACAAGATTTGGGCCCAACAGGCTGAAATGTTGCAAAATTAAAGGCCCCTTGCTATTCTGCCAATTTTTATCAAAGATGGCACTCTTGAATTGTGGTCTTTCCGAGTTGACTCAGAGTCAGGGATTGGGTCTCTGGGTCTCTGCGTCAACTCTCAACTCGAGTTCAGAGTTCAGAGTTCAACTCTCTAAACTCTCAGTTCAAAATTTTTGTTATATAGTATCTCTCTGTTTTTAATATCCTTGGGCCCCGTTTGGAATATACTTCCCAACTCTCTCGTTCGACGATCCTCAGTTATGTATAACAAAACTCAGAGGTATTAGTGGCGTCAGTTGATCATCTCGGTCACACAATTTCAAATGACTCTAGTCAGTGCCGTATGACTTCTTTGAAATAACCCGTGAAAAATCGGAAAATGTTTTGCAAAAGGATAATTGGATCTCGGAAGTGTTTAGTGATTATGCGAATTAGAAAAAGTGTTTTTTTATTTCATAATTGATCCTCGCCATATTGACAGGCTGCCATGCGACCGTCATTTGGCTACGGCCAAGTGGTGTTGTTTATTGTGTACATTTTCTAAAAGCAATTAAAAATTATACAAGGAATTGCTCCCCCTTCAGACTCAATTATCCCCCCACCGGAATAATTGAACTAATTTTTGGAAGGAAAATTAGATTTTTTACCGCAATGATACGGATATTATGTGCGATGCTGATAAATACATTTTTCTACCAATTTTCTAGGGACTTTTCTAGAGAAATTTCCATCAAAAACCCCTCCGTCCGGGCTTTAAGATTTGTTCTCACAAAAACTTGAAAGGAAGCAATTTACTTATGGAGAGGAGGCACAAACAAAGTCCTGGACAACTGTCCTTCTGGGCAATTGTGCCACATATTGGACGTTAGATCATCGACTACTGAAGAAGAATACTTCCTGAATATTGCTCTATCCAGTCTGTCCTTGTCTGACTGGAGTTTCTCGTGCAACCCTAGCTTGAGTAAAACCCAGCTAAATAGAGTAAGACGGCCAGAATACCGCAGATACATATAAGACACAATACGTGAGCGTCCAGCGGGTCCTTGAGGAGATAAGACCAAGGAAAATAATTATAAAAAAAATACTTCCAGGATATGAACGGCTTCGAACGCAACTTTATAAATTCATTTGTGAGGATTTTCCGAGTCTTACTCAGTCTGCCGGTATCGACGAGGATGTGGAACACGTGTTTTCAGCTGTCCTCATTTCAGTCAGATCCAGCGTAGTTGGAAATCAGTGAGTTCTTTGATTTGAGGAAATCCAAGTGCGGAATAATCCACAAATATCACACATGTTTTAAAATCGATATCTCGTAATTCATATACAAAAAATTTTAATATCTTCTAATCACTGTCCATTTCTTCAGGCGCCGAGGATTCTTCTTCCTCTTCTGGAGTATTTTTATCCCAATCCTTTAGATTTGCTCCCATTGCGAAGTCATCTCGAAGAACACTCCAAACTTTATTCGCCTAAACCCAAATATTTGTCAGCATTAGAATATGGAATTATAGAAACGATGAATGAAAATCAATTCATGGGATATTGGGGATTACATGTCATTTAATTAAAAAAAATGATCTTGAGCAAATTGATCCTAGTCAAAATGATCCTATAAAGAAATAATCCTCGACCATTTAATCCCAGTAAAAAGAATCTTAGGAAATTTAATTCCAGTAAAAAAACAACCTAGAATAAAAATCCGCCAAGAACGACACCAACAGTTGGGAATTGGGTAGGGGAATGCGTTCCACATTTTTATGGTAGGACGGTGGGATTAATGGATGGAAAGGATTTTTTGGATAGGTGGGAATTCTTTCTCAATATATCTACTCCGCAAATTACTGAAGGAAAAATTCAGATATTTTCGGACCGGGAATCGAACCCAGCACCTGCAGATTATCAGTCGGTAGATCTTTCCATCTGAGCTATACGAATATATACTGATTTCCATTTCAATTAGCTGTCAATATTGAGCCACATCGTCCTTCTAATGGCGACCATTTTCCAACAGTTGGGAAATCCCACGAACGATCGTGCACGGGATCAAATTGTCAGGACTTTTTCTCTCAGGATTAAATTGGCCAGGATTGACTTGCTGGATTATTTGTCCAGGATTAAATGACCCTTCACCGTTAACGGGTAATTATCGAAGTGGGAAAGTTTAGCCGAAATCATTTGAATGTGTTGATGATTAATTAGGTCAATATTTTCCTCTAAACTAACTTGTTTTGTAAATCTTTTAGAAAATAATGTGCATGAGTGTTTTGGATTCGTCTGTAAGGATTCATTGTACTCAAATTACCGTCTCCGTGATATTATCTTTTTTAGAATCAATTTCTTGATCTACAGTTGTGCTCGTTGTTCCACCCATAAGAAGATCTAAAAATCCTCGTTTATCGATACTTTTGAGTGCTTTTTCTTTTTTTCCTTCTAGCGGACCGGCTTCTATTAATTTCTTCTCTATTTCCTGTTGCTGTTCTCTTACTGCATTGAACAATTGCACTACACCTCTGCAAAATATCAGAACACATATAAACAAATATGGCATTTCAGAGAATTGTACAAAAATAGGAAAATTATCTGAAGGTGGTTATCCTGATGGTTTCAGGTTTGAGGTAAATTGATGGACAATTAATCCTGAGCCACTTACTTTGTTGCTATTCTCTGCAAAATTTTTTCCCTGGGTCGATTCAATGGAGAAGGTTTGACTCGAATTGAATGTTTTAAAGTTTCTTTTTCCTTTTTCTTCTCTGGTTTATCTGTCTTGAGGCAAATTGAAGGCTTTTTCTCCATCAGTTCAACTTTGATAGCTCCATCTTTACCCTCAATTTCAAAAGGAATTTCCTCATTTTTTAATTTCACTTCGGATATTTTCTTAGCCCTTGATAATACAAGTGTCTTTTTCTTCTTGGGCTTATTTGTCTTTAATATCTTTTGCATGGCATTTGCCCAGCCTGGGTTGTTCACGAACTTTGATTCTTCTTGTTCTCCTCCAGAATCAGACGATTTATCACCATTAAATAGATTTTCTGGTTGTGAATCATCTTCAGCTAAGTCACCAGAGTCACTCTCCATCTCTGAGGATTCTCCCTGGCTTTCTTCAAGGTTTTCAGCTGCAAATTATAAAAAATGATTAATAATTCGAAGAACGGGTTTAGTTGGCGATCATTAATGTTGAAAAATTCTTTTAAAATGAAAAAGGCAATGAAACTCATTACATGAGTGAAAGCACCTTTCTAATTTCATTTGTTATGAGATGACTAATTTGCAAGTCTCGAATTCATCCATTATTTATAATCTTGACATCCGTAAAGTAATAAGTTAGATTTTGCAAAATGAGTGTCTTCCGATAATGAAAATGGAATCTAATTTTTTATTCAGACCATAACTTCCATTGGCTGTTTTTCTCAATAAATTATTTCATAATAGTTTTTCTAATCGATAACCATTACATCATTGAACTGATTGAAATGAATATTGTAAGATTGTTTTCATTCTGTAAAAGATTGTGTTTAACCTACAGTCAATGACTGTTTACAATATTTTTCATACCTTTCGTCTGTGACCCTATTTTTGGAGCTTTCATTGTTTTAATTGATATACTCATTTTTAAAGGGGAATTATACAACTTATCACTCAATTTTTCACTTAAATCTCCATAAAAATTTCGATATTCAATCCGTTTGAACACTTTACACGACAACAATGTATTACGCTCAAAAACACGTGGATTCGTCTGGCGAACAGATTTCTTCAGATTCCTTCAGAGCATTCCGCTAGATGTCACGATTTGTGAATTCTCTCTCAACATGTCGGGGTGCAGAGGGAGAGCTCTCACCCCACCAACTCAAGAAAAAATCGCTCGCACATGAGAATTCCCCTTTCACAGTCCGATTTGGAGGATTCGGACTTGAATAAACGAGTGTGCAAGGGACTACAATGGGTGAAGAACAGCAGAATGATGTGTCCTGGGCATTAAAAATTCTAGAAAGAGAGGGTGACTACTCGGCGAGTATTTGGACCAGATATTTTCATCATGCCTATTGCACATTATTCGGAGTTGTGGTCCCAATTATCGGGAATTTGGTGCTCAAGAGACCCGCTTGGGCAGGTAAACCAATATCATTTTTTGTATATTTCAACTGTTTTTCAACGCAACAATATTTCATAACAATCGACTTTGTTATTATAAGATTAGTTCATGCGGTGGAATCATTTGACATTGATTTGAGGCGTGAAATAATTAAGGGAGTCGTTGCTGGGGAGCATAACCTCACTTTTTGTTATGCAATAGTAGTTTTGTGAGACAAAAGTCAAAATATGGAAGGTGCACTGTTATTGGCATCACTTTGGAGGGTGTTATTTCTTGTTCCACTTATTACTTACTCAAATTATCGAAGAATTTATTGATTTTGTCTCCAGTTTCGTTGTTTCATGAATATTTTTATTTATTGTAACGTTTCTACGGTTGAAAAATATTGAAATTGATTATTTTCATAACTTTAAAACAATTATTTTATCTTAATGATTTTTTGAACAGTTCTTCTCTCATTATTACTACTTAATAATGTCATAAATATTTTAAAAGAATTGAAATCTCTTGTGTTTTTACTCAAAATAAAGGGGCTCAAAGTAGTCTTTCATTAAACAGTTTTTGCAGTTTTGTAGGGAGTTTTTAACTTTGAAAATATACTCGGATTTATTAAAACCCTATCACCTGGTCAGGACATATTAATTAATATCTTTTTATAACGAATTAATTTCAATCAATTTCTTCGATTTTTTACTTCAGGAATTCAAGCTCATATCACGCTAGGACTCGCTGGATTTGGAGTTGGATCACTTTTGAAGCAGCGTGAGATAGATAGCAATGCTGAGAGGGATGCTATAATGAGAGACTACATAATTCGTCATCCTGAGGATTTTCCACCTCCCCGTGAGTTGATTCTCGTTTACCTTCTCTGTCGCCTTTTGATAAATTAAGAAATAATTACGAAACTACAGAAAATTTTCATCAAACTTGAACCATCATTGCGGTTTGTTGTTGAAAAAAATCTGTATTGAACCCAGTATTTTTAGATAAAAAATCAACATTCCCATTATAATCAAAGATAAAATTCTAAAAACATTTATTCATTAGGTATTGAGCAATTTCTTGATTTCTGGTTCAAAAATATGTAAAAAATATGACAATGTTGCAAAATATAACTTCGATGATACTCATTCGATATCATTTTTTTCTATTTTTCTCGCCCAATTTAATTGATCAATTCAAAAAGTTTCATTATTCTATTCTAAAAAAATTATGCAACTAAACTTTATATAATATTATCTATTGTTACACTCTCTTCCATGGTTGTTCAAACTTTTATAATTTACTTGACGTGTTTTGAATAAATATGTAGCCACATACTTGATAATTTTATTAATTATACTTTTTTTTTCAATTTTCAGAACGCAAAAAGTGGGGCGAAGTGCTAGAAGAGTGGGTGCCAAGGCGTTAGAACAAGTGTAATTATTATTTTTTTTTTAGAATACTATGATTAATGAAATGTCCCGCTCTGTATATTTAAGTTTGCGAATGAACACAGGGAAAGATTCCTTGTAATGAAGCCGGAAAAAATACAATGTGGTTCGAAAAAAAAAATCCTGGTAAGCTCCTTCTCTCTTTTATGATTTACTTTTTTTTAATGCACACGAAAAAATTGAATAGGGAGTCTTAGTGGATTCATTGGACAATTCTACTGGGTTCAGTTCAATTTTCGATTACTTTCTTGTCGTTTTTATCAAAATAGTCAATGGAAAAATCAATTATATTATTCAAAATAAAACCTGTTCTATTAAAATTTTCTACTGAATTTCCTCGCCCATAATTTTCTAAGATTTATTTGTTAATGTTCTACATGAAAAAAGAAAAAAAAGGAAATTGAAAAATTGCCAAATATTTACTGGTTCAATTTTCCAATAGGAATTGAATAGAATTGTCTAAGGAATTTGCTATAATTTTCTATTCAATTTTTCCACATGTGAACGTGCAAATATGATTCTCGAAATTATATCCTGAATCCATTTAATAGTAAGAAAACAATCAAATTGGAATGAAAATTTGGGGTTTTCGATTTGTTTCAATATTTTATTACTCAATAGACATTCGTACATTTATGAACAACGTAAATGAGGCTGAGGCACTCCGGCGACATTCGTTTCAATTACTCAATTCCAAAATTTTTCGACTTTTCTCATGCACAAGTGAGAGTCTGGAATTTATTCGCCTCTTCGATTGAATGCAATTTCATTTTTTGGATGTTTTACTTTTTTAAGTTAATTCTATTTCTTTCTCTGCTCGGGAGTGTAAATGTCGTTGGTGTGGCCTGTTCCTTTGGCATCTCCCAGCCATGGATACTTGTTTGGGCACTCTGTACACGTCTCCATGTACCTAAAACAGAAGAACGACTTGAAATGGTAAAATTATTGGAAAAGGAAAATTACCTACTTGGTTCGTTTTTAATTCACTATTGAATAGGAGAAATGGACGAATTGTTCGAGGGATTCGTCGATCAATGACTGGAGAAAGTAGGAGAAAATTTGGGTGTTCCTTTTTAGTAGTTAAATTGAAAAATAATTGTTTTTCAGATCTGGTAAGCTGCTCGCTTTTATAATTCGCTTTCTCATAAATTTTCCAAACGTAATCATTTTCTTCTTGAAATTGAACGATGAAATGGAGGAAAAAAAAATTTGATTTCCCATTTTGTTTCAATATTTTTCAATATTATTAAAAATTTGCCTCGTGAAATTAAACTCTCGATCCGAATTTTGTCCAAAGAACGATGAAATTGAGGAGAAAAATTCGATTCCTTGTTTTATTTAAATATTTTATCACTGAATTTAAGATTCGTACAATTAAAAAATAAAATGAAAGGATAAAATTAATTAATAAAAATTAATGTTGACCACACGATTGATTGTTGAATTCATTAGTAAATGCGAAAAATGCACGAACTGTTGGTAATTCAACGGTCAATCGGTAACTAAAAATAGGAAAAATGTCGATATTACCTTGTGGTAGTAAAATTGGCATCAGCAGGTTTGAAATCAAGAGCACATTTGTTAGCATTATTGCAAGGTGGTCCGGGAATATTCAGTTTTTGTTTGCAAGACCAGCCTTCGAAATTGTTCAGAGCCTTCAGGGGTTTTGGATCTGTCATCCAAGTCAAGGCTTGCGTTGCCGTGACAAAGTATACATCAGGTCTAAAAATAAAGCCAAAATTAATGAATTGCTCACAACAACAAAAATCAAAATAATTTTTATGAGAATCACAGGTTTTTTAATCTCCATGAAAAACCTAATTTTAGGGAGGTGGAATTGACAATTTCTCCGTTGGCTATATTTTTTATAATATTTTGTCCCAACATTCCTTTCATAAATAAATAATTGGATTAGTCTCAAAGAACAACTGATAATTTTTCTAAAGATTTAAAAAAAAAATTATTGATTTTTTGAAACCCTTTCGAAATTTTGATTTTTAACCACAGCAAAAATGCGCCAATTCCTGCTTTGACAAAATTATGTTTTTCAAACATTGAGAGATTTAGCAAGTGTTTTAGCACTAAAAAAAAATTTTTACATGGAAAATTACAATTTAGTAAATTAAAAAACCCGTTCTGCCGATTTTTCCCTAGTTTTTATGAAACTTCAAATTGTCTGCAATTCTGGATCTTAATTAGACATACGGTGAAGTATCCATTACTCACAATGTAACAGCCCAATCGAGGAATTTGGCAAGTCCTCTCTCCAACTCCTTAATTTGGAACCAATTGGTGTGGAAGGGCATCATATAAGGAGCTCGATTCTGCTCGTAATATCTGTTGAAATCCTCCTGGAGCCACTCGAAAACCTCCTCGGGGTCATGATTGTGGAGTACACACTGGTCCAGATAGGGACAGTGTCCGCCCTCGTAACTCTCGACGTAATGAGCGTTCAGGGGGAGCTCCCAGACCCCCGGGAAGGACTTGGTGGGACAGGTGCCGGCCTTGCACTCGTGGGGAATTTTGTAGTCGAGGGTGTAGGGCCAAATGGGCACTTTCAGGGGAGATATTCCCACTGAACTGTCATAGATGTAGCCAAAATCCTCGATCACTTTGTACTGGGTGTTCCTGCCGGGCTTTAGGTAGGGTGCACGCATTCCTGATACCTCACTTGTGCTTATATTGGAGAAACGCTTGAGAATCTCGCGCATTCCTATCATCTCTCCCACCCACTCCTCGTAGCCCTTGTCTTCTAGACCTTTTTGCAAGCTGAAGAAAATATTTTTCAGTTACAAATAGGATTTTCTTTTGTTGAAGGTGATTTTTTGTTTAAATTACTTGGTTAATTATTGTTTTAATTACTTACCAATTTTTTCTGGGAGAGAATTATTTATGAGGGACTTGTTTCAGAGATTCTTGCCAGAAATTGAGGACGTGATAGAGAAATCGTCAATGATATAAACAATCAATTCTACTTTGGCGGAATTTAGTAATGAAAATTAAATTCTGATGCAAATGTTTTTTTAGGCGAAAGAGAAACTTTGGGGGAGGAATCGATTGTAGAATTTTTCTACGAGGATTTTACCAATGAATTGATGTCAAAATTATTATTAATTCGCGCATTGGTGAGGAAAAATTTAATAATCAATGTAAAACGAATTAATTCTATTGAGTAACGTAAAACTTACGATATTGTTTCTGTTGCGATCTCGTGGCCATCATGAGCGAAGCTCTGTACCATGTTGTAATTACAATATTCATGAGAGATGAAGAATGTACCTTTCAATGGACAATTGTTTGGATTCAGTCGATCCTTGTTAAAGATTTTTTGATAATGATCGAAGTTGTTGTGATTTATCGCACCATCGAAGGTCAGGAGAATCATCTGGGGTGTCTGCGATGGGAATGAGAATGTATTTTAATAAAGATGTCCTCATTGATGAACATCAATAAAAACCTTGGAAATGGGGACGCTGAGGCGAATTAAATAGGAAATCAAGTAGAATAAAATTAACCGGTAGAAAACAAAATTTCAGGTGTTCTCAGAGTTCTCATTAATTTTGTCACAACATTCCAAATTTTTTTTCAATTTTCGAAAGGTGAATTAAAATTTTTAAGAGTCGAATTGAATGGGAAATTGAAATTTAGATCAAACAAACTGTTGAAAAAAAGTGAAATTCCAATTTTACTGAGGATTTAGGAAAATTTCAGAAATCCTGAGTTTTCAGTGATGAAACTCCTTGTGATTTCAGTGAAACTTCAATGTGATCAAATTCTTTGGGGCACCAGTTTTTTCAGGGGGTAATATATTTAGATAATCTCACGTCTTCTGGATGAAGTCCTCCAGGGATTATGGTACCATCACGCGAGCAGAAACAATAGGGCAAGTCACAATTTGCCGTGTCACAACGTTTAGCCAGATCTGCTGGTGATTCCGTTGCTGGGGCCTCGGCTGAAATTTAATTACATCAAATGTTACGATAAATTTTCCCCATATTTTGGAAAATATTTTTAAGTATTAAATTCTGGAGAAAACATGATTGTTGTTTTAGGGGGGGGCGGGGGGGTGCATAGATACCGTTACATGCAAATGATTGAGTTGTAAAATGATTGGATGAATATCAATTTTAAATGGTATTTTTTTTTGTAGAGAATTATCATTTTCGTAAATATTCATTTGTTCAATTTCGCATATTTTTTCCTGAATCTCTTTCCTCCGTTCTGTTAATTACATGAAAAAAAAACATTCTCGAAAAAAATTTAGTGACTCTGAATTAATTTCCTTCAGGCACTTCTCGCACGAGATAAAAACATTAAAAATCTCGGTTTTCTTGCTGGGTTTCCTTTTACATCGAAAATTTTTTATGAAATTAATTTATAGAAAACATCACTCAAACTTGTACAGAAAAATTTTCTAATATCATTCGCCATTCCGCTTATTTTCATTACGAAAAACCCTTACTGAGAAATCTCGCCAGAAAAAATCTTGATTTATCCGCCATGATTTTCCGTTATTGAATATTTTTGCTGAAAAAAGCGTAGGTAGGGTGTATATTTTGTCTGCACGATCAGTATAAAATTCATAGAAATCCAATTCAATTTTTTAATGTTCATGAACAATTGATTTTTTTGGACTTACTGGTTGGTATTGGACCGCATCGTGCTTCATTTTTAAATGTACAGAATTTACTGATGTCATCGAAATGAAGACCTGAGGGACATCTATTTAAATAAGGGTATCCATCTACACACTAGGGAGAAACATAAATTAATTATTTGATATTTAATTTTCAATGTTCTCAATCACAAGAAAGTTACTATTTTGTCTTTTTACCTGGTAAAATCGCCTACACGTGGCGGGATCCGCGAAATTACCGTTTCCCTGCCCCTCGGGACACTTGAATTCCTCCTCCTTCTTCTCATCCTCTTTCTTTTTCTGTCCATTAACTGAAAAATAAAACATGAACGTCAGAAAAAAAAGGCAAAAGCAAATTACAAGCGAATGGGAAATGTCAAGGACTCTTCCTTGCCATAAATTAACTACATTCATGAAAACTGGATTGCATAAAGTGTACTCCTGTCTACAGCATAAATAAACGAAATTCATGCCATAGAAATAGATTGATTTCAGTGGAAAAATAAAATTCATCCAGAAATTGAATTTATATTAATTTTACTTCTTTGGAAAAGGAGAGTCCAACGATTTATTTTTTTCCTCCGCCGACATTGAACCAACTCTAGCCCAACCTCAGACCGAAATTCAGTCGATCTTAGACTGAGATAATTATTACTTGAACTCACGTATATCGTTTCGGGTTTTTACGTATTTACCCTTCCCACCCTCCGACCCCGCTGTACCCCATTCGCCAAGGACCAAGGGAAAACCTCATCCTGAGGGAAAAACCTTGACCAGGTACAGTCGTCCGTGTTACGAGACTACCCCGCTCGGCAGTGAATTGTGAGACCAGAGTGCTACAAATTTTTTTTATAAATTTTGACTGCCGGTGACAGGAAGTGAACCCGGGTCATCGGCATGCCAAGTCTAGCACTCCAACCGCACGGCCACTACCGTCGGTAAACGCATTTATATATATTTTTTATGTAAAAATAGTAAAAAGAGAGAGATTTTTCAAGCTAAGATAAACTGAAAGTAAACAAATATTCCCAATCACGTACCAAAAATATTTTTTAAGAGAATGAGAGAATTTATAAATAACTGAATTGTGAGTGCGGGAGTATGGAAACTCGGCGCTATACTCCCAGAAAGATACGAGAGAGAAATTCATAGGACTACCAACCAGGGAAGAGTTGAGAAACTTTTTTAATGCCAGATAAAACCGAATTCGAAGTATGAAAAGTTAATAGAAAAATTCAAAGTCTATAAAAGTGTTCCTGTAGAATATTCACTAAAAATCAACTAAAACTCGATAAAATTTGGAATAGAATTTTAATAAATAAACAATCTACAGAAATCCTCTAGAATTTTCATAGAATTCTAATGGAGTTTCTTAACGAAATCGCCGATTTTATATTGATTTTTTTCTAGGTAATAAAGTATAAGGCTAAATTAAAAGTGATCTACGAAATGGATAAATAGATTGGCGAAAAACTTACTTTTTTTCACAGTGAATTAATTTTATATTATTTTTTATAGAATAATTTTAAAAAAAAAACATTTTTTCATGTTGGAATAAACTGGGGGTAAAAAATAATCTTAATCCCTGACCAAAAATATTTTACCGTTTTTTTTTTCAATGAAGAGGAGAGAATTATCTATAAATAACTGAATTTTAAGTGCGGGAGTATGGAAACTCGGCGTGATACTACCAGAAAAATATGAGAGAGAAATTCATGGGGCTACCGGCCAGAAAAGACTTGAGAAAGCGTGGAACGTTGTTCTGAGCATTCCAACGAACGTTTAACTGCGTTTTAACTGAGAAAGAGACAGCCCAATAGGTCCCACCTGCTCTCTCCCTTTTTTTAAAAAAAAACGCCAGAGGCGAATGTATTGAAGACTGATTGACATTTCTTACGTGCAACTCATTTATATCTGTCTGGGATTTCGAATTTTTTCATCCATGAAATGGGACGGAGGACAATGGAAGAATGCTGAGAGGAATTCTCTTCAGGCGTCAGTGGATACAGACAGGAAATAATGCAATGATGAGAGATTACTATGAGGAATATCATTGACATGATTTTTGTTCGAGAGGGATGAAAATTCATTTGAATTAACATAAAAGGAAATCTAATGCATCTAATAGACAATAGCCAATTCTATAGTTTTTTTTAAACTTATTTTATTGTCCTTTCTATACAAATTCTTCTGTTGTCACATTTACTATAGAAGTTTCTAGTACTGATTTTTCAAAATTTCTTGCACTCGACTCTTCTCTTTTCGTCGAATAGATTTAAAGTGAACAAAAACTTCAAAAACTGGAGCGAGAAATTTCGAGAGATAATATCTCAATAGAATAATTTGAACAGATAAATAGAATTTTATGGAGTATTTTTTATGAAATAATTTCCGTTGAACATTTCGTTTGAACAAAACTCGGGTAAATAAATCAACTTTTGCAATTTAATAATTCAAAAATTTCAATATTAAAAGAATATTTATAAAATTGGATTGAAAATTCACAGAATTGTTTAGTGAATTAATTAATTCGCGCAACTGCAAATTTTTAATTTACAAAAATTCATCTAAAAGAATTATGACAATGGCAAAACTTGAACAATTCCATCGAAGAAAGTTCTGCAGAGAATACCTCAAAAGAATAAGTTATACAGACAAATAAAATTCTCCAGAGTTTTTCTACGGAAAATTTCAGTAGAAAATGCCGAAGCTAATGGAACGTTCAGAAGAAAATCAACAGAACTGTCGAGTGGATTAGTTAGGTTCTGCGAAATGTATTCATACGTGTAAATTGACAAATCAACAAATTAACTATTAACCGAGAGGATTTGTCGGGTGAATAATGTCAGGAGGGAGTTTTCTTGTCGTGTGCCGGAAGAGTGGAAAGTGAAGGTGCATGTGTGGCAATGGACGTTCTTGGGGCCACGTATGCTGTTGGAGGGCAGTAACATTCTCATTGCCACATGCGAAGTACTTATTTGGAGGCATTTTCAATGATTTTACGTTGGGGAGAATTAGCAATTTGGATTCATAGAGCCTCTCGAAAAAATCAAGGGATGAAATTTGAGATGGCTTCATACCTTTCAGAACTTGACAAAGTTAATTTTTTTATAACTTTCATGTGAAACAATGAATTAAAAATAATTTACGTTTATTCAGTTTCTTCTGCGATATGGAATGTTTGGGATTTTTCCATATTTTTTCAATTGATTTGTCTTACTTTAAGATGAAGATTATGATGAATTTGAGAAAAAAAGTGCAAACTAATTTCTATCTGGTTGTTTTATTGAATATTGTGGACAGTTAATTAACATTTAGTTTTATTGATGCGAATGGAGATGAGAATGAGCTTCCGACTGCAAATACATAGTAAACTTTTCATAAATAAAAAGTATTTCTAGAATTGTGATCTTTCTAATGAAGAGTTCGGCTAACAAAACTAACAAATTTTTTTGTATTATCATATTTGATCATAATTGTTGTTAATTTATATGACGACTTGAGAAGAAATGAAAGAAGAAAAGTATGAAGAAAATTTAATGCAAAATTCTAGCGAATTCGTTGGCAAATTCCGTTAGGCTTTTATGAAAATACAATAGGTTTTTTAAAGATTCCTAATAGAATTCTGTAAATAAAAAATTCTATTTAGTTTTTGCTGATTTCTAGTGGGTAGCTTTGTTTCCATAGAATTTTGAATTTCCATTCAATTTATCTCTAATAAAGTAGTTAATTAAAAATTGTTCTGCCTTATTATTGAGCAAAATTTTTCATTTCCCGATAGGAAGTCATTGTTATTATTTCATCGCAAAATAAGACCGAATTCAATAGAAAAAAAACTCAATAAAAAATTTGAAAAGCGATAAGATTGTTCCTCTAGAATATCCACAAGAAATCAGCTAAAAATAGATGAATTTTGGAATAGAATTCCAAACGAAAACTTGTAGACATTTCACAGAATTCTAATTGAAATTCTTAGTGAAATCGGTAGGATTTTCTATTGATTTTTTCCATGCGCGATACCGCTAAATGCAAAAATATTTCTCCACTTCATCCGACAACAAGCAAAATTTCTATCCACAAAATTATGTAAAACACTTGAATAATCACTTCACCTATTTTTATCAATTATCCATTACCTCCACATCCTCAAGAAAGTTAGCGTTACGTTTCATCAGACCGTACCGGTGTTAATTATACCTGAAGTATCGTCGAATGCCCCCCGGAAAATGATGCAAAACGGCTGAAACCCATCGAGAAAAATCCGCCAATTTATACGTAACAGTTGTTTTCACTTAATATTCATCCGAGGAATCCTTTCCCAATGCCGCGCTCTCCCAGTGGACCATAAAATTAGATAAATAACGAGTAGAGAAAAAAGTACTCAATCTCACCTAGAATAACTGCTAGTACAGCAACGAGAGCAGTCACTCTATAAAATCCCATAATTACGATTTCTATTAATGAGTTATTGTTCCTCTTAATGAGTTGTAGCACTTGTCCTCGCACTGGGGACGCTGGAGGATTGATCGCCCCGGCAAGCTATCATCCGCACTTGAGACACAAATTGCACAGAGAAATAAATAATTTGGGGAAGTTGATTGGAAATTTCAGTGGAATTTGGGGTCTCGAGTCTTTGGGACTCGATTTGATACCGCTCGTGACGCGACGACAGAAAGAGAGGCGAAGTTAACTCTTTAACGGATGGTAGGATACAAAATGCTTTTCCACCTCCAGTGGTATCTGCCCATTGGCCAGGACTTTACTTTCTATCCCAACTCGATTTACACCTTGTGGCACCTCCGCAAGTCATGTGAAATGTTTTCAAACAAAATTCATTATTTTACTTTGGTTTTGGCCTCCAGTGGGGGCCCTACGATTTTCCAGGTTTTTCATTTTTATTGGAAATTATTCGACATTTCAACATTTTTCAATTACTGAAGCTTTTACAAATTTGCAGATAATTTTTTTTGAGTGGAACAATTTTCTTTGAGA
>JAPYZM010001456.1:0-18385 GCA_030522845.1 Psyttalia concolor
TTCTCATCAGGAATCACCTGATCAGGTAAACCTGACTACTATCGGATCAAATACTGATCCGAGTTCAGGTCGGCCTGAGGCAATTTCCACTCGGGCAATTTTTTAATTCCCTGCAATCATCAATTTTCCGTTGTCCGTTCGTTTTTCTCTTCATTTACGATCTAATGACGATCTCATGACTTTCAGCTGAACCTCCAAATAATTTTCACAGCAAAACAATTATCGAAGCAATTGTGACATTAACTGAATAACAATTGTGGATAAAAAATGAAGTTATGAAGGAATGGGAAAAATAAATAGGGGAAATGTCGAAAATAATTTTCATCGCCTGAGAAAATTCTGAGTGGAGATAATTTCTCCGAGTCAACCGCACCGCCTCCCGGATCTCCAATCTCCTTAATTCGCCTCCCGAGGCAATTGCCATTGGTAGAAATTCCCGAAAGCGGCCACCACCTGCTCCAGTGATTAATGAAAATCCCGGAAAAGTGAGTCACGGAAATTCCCACGAACAAGTAATCTGGTGTCTTCAGCCAGCAGCGAAACAATTACCAGCGCAACATTATAAATACCAGAAGCCAAAAATAAATATCTCGATAGCTATTGTAAATCGAAAATACCCCACGAATGACGAAAATAATATTTTCATCCCCCTCTGGAGTTGAGTAAAAATATACGGAGAAGTTTCTCGCGGATTCTCCCACCAGTTGTGGCTTTTAATTGTTCAGTTTACAGCTGCAACAGACTGTGGTCAGTTTGTATTGCATTAGTGGAATGGAAGGGACCGGAAATTTAACTTTTCAACGGGTTTTGTAATGCACAGAGTCTCCCACATGTCTCGAAAACATCAATCGACAATCGATTTTTTCAATTAGTCGTGGGGATGGGGAGTGTAAGCCATTTTTAATAATTAATATCTGAGAATTGGCAGAGTGAAATTGGATGATTTTTTGACAGTTTCAAGGATTTTTTACTGGCTTCAAAATGACTCCACAATCATCCAAATTGCCTCGGCCAATCGGGAGATATCGATGAGTAAATGAGCCCCGACTTACTGGGAAGTATTACGAAAAAATGGAAATTGTAAAATTGGAGGGACTTTTTACTGACAAAATCGATTATTTATCGTTTTATATTGTCCTCTTCGTGGATCCAATGCTCCCAACACTCCTAGCCATCCATTTGAAGCCTGAGCAGTGAAGAATGAGCGTTGATTTTCCGTAAAATAATTTTCCCTTCCAGAAATGACAATGGCTTTTCCATCTAAATGTCACGGCTAACGTTCTGAGATTTTGGAGTGGTGAGGCTGAACGATTCCTCTCAGAGGAAATTACTGATTCCCGATAACGAGAGTGACGACATACTCGTGAAACCCCTGATCTTAAAGGCCTCGAGTTACGACTGGGTCTGGTGGGGTTCCTGGAGACGTCAGAGAAACGAAGAAATGGAGGAAAATAAAATGGGAGTTCTAGTGTTGATGTGCTTGGAGGCAGGAGAGGAGGAGTGGATCGGTAATAAAGGAAGATTGTCGGGTGAACAATGGCCAGTGTTTATCAAGGTACAGCAAGTACTGCTCCTCAACCTAATGTACCCGCCAAGAGGCTTCAACTGTCTGCGCTCTAGGGCTACCTCTTTTGTTCAGTGATAGGGACATTTACTGGTATAGACACTTTATGTCGTTCAAATTGAGAGACAATGTTAATGTTTATCTTTCACTATCGATTCCTCTCGTGCTTTGAGATATCATTTATTTTTATCTCTGTTTTAGAAAATTGGAGAGACAAGTCTATTATTTTTTTTTACATTTTTTGGGGGGAAATGAGATTTTTTGTGGACTCTTTGGGGAAAAATCAATAGACATCTACACATTCTCGAGAATTTAGTCTAATATTCTTAGCTCGGGGGCCCAGAAGAGAGGCCTTGATTTTTTATTGCTAAGTGTCCCCATTAGTGATTTAAAAATATATTTTTTTAATAAATTTAGACATGAGTGGGTTAATAAATCCATGACCTTCTTATGATTATTCCAGTTTCTTGGGGAATTGAGGAGAATCAATCTGCTGAGTTCTGGAAGTTCTCCAGTTTGTATTATTAAATTAATATCTTGAGAATTAAATTTAAATTATAAATAAATTGTAATAGGAATGTAGGGATACAGAAATGCTTTCATAGATTTTTAAAGAGAAAATTTAAGAAAGATTGGAGGATTTATTGAGGTATTCCTCGAGGTATTTACACGATAAAATCAATTATTTCAGTTTATCTCGACAGAAGAAAAGTACACGTCCGAGATTCACTTGAATGTATCGGGTGAAGAATTAATTAAATTCCAGGGAGTTGTAAAGTATCGAGACTCGACTTTATCGCCGTGAAATATTTTATCGTATGAAAGAAAGGATCGATAGGATAGACAAAAGCTCCTGGTGAATGTATATAGAGTGATTTTTCTGCCCCTGGGAAGGGGATCAAAAGATACCTTGGAGACCAATCGGGATAGGCGAGCTTGAAAGACAGGCAACAGGTTTCTATCTGGTGGAAAAGTTTTTCTTGTCAATATTAAAAGCCCCATTCAACAATCTTAACGAGGAGTCGGACCTTCAGCTCCGGGGGAGGCTTAATTAAAAATATATTTTCCGGAGATTTTCTTAGGCTTTAGGGGGACAAGCAAATTTCCCAGATTTTTCCCATTTTTTTTTTGCCCGTTAGAATTTTTTTATGCAGACTTTTATGTAGATTTTTATTCGATAATTTATTGCTATTTGAGGGGAATTTTGAGGGGCAATAATTGAACCCCATTTAAAAAAAATTACTTTTGTCAATTTTTGGAGTAAAAAAATTCTTTTGAAGTCTCAAAATTGTCCTCCCTCCGCAGAAAAAATCGGTAAACCCTCAGAATATTCCGGTCACTTCAAATCACAGTCACCTCAAAATCCCTCCCATTCCCCGGAAAATTAATTTTCTCAGAACTTCCCGCAAAAAAATAAATAAAAAAATGAATTAAATCTCTTCACTATGTTCAACAGTGCCACAAAAAATTTTAAAAAAGCCTGTCTAATTATCGGAAATCGGGGGAAAAATTGCGTTAAAAAAATTTATTTAAAAAGCCACTCACCACAGGAATCTGCAGTTGATTGCCGACCACTGCAAGAACAATCAGTAGAAGACAATAGCTCCCCTTACAATTGGCCATGTCCCGCCTCCAGAATATACTGGGTAAAAAAAAAAATTTCTCGCGAGTCAAATTGTTAAACTCAAAATCTCAAATGTCCTCTTTCTCGTTCGAATGAACCCGGTCAGACGAAAATCCACCGATTTTCCGTACGTGAGTAGCGATTGGGGTGGCTTTTAACTCGCTTATATAGTGCGCGGGGCTGATATTACTTGGGAATTGCGCAGGCGTTTTTGCCTTTAGTGAGAAATTTGTACGTGTGTGATATGAGTCTGATAGTGGACCCACTGCACTATCATAGAAATGAGGGATTGAGTGTACAAACCCCCTCGCCCCCCGGCCCGCCCCCCGCCGCTTGTATATTTTCCACGGTTGCCACGAGAATTTTTAGAGGACGGATAGAAGAGATTTTATTTATTCGTTTTTTCTTTTTTTTTTCTTTCATTTTCCGGTTTATTGCTTCCGGTTTTGAGAGACTTTTGAGCCTTCATTTTGATTTTTTTTGCATTCATTTCGAAAGTTATTAAATGTCAGGCCCTTCAGACAATTTTACCTTATCATTTTTATTTTTATTTGGACAATTGTTGATTTAAAACATTTTGATGAATTTATTTGAAGCCTTCGCGGCTTCTGCGGAAAGTTTGATGGGAGGGTATTTATTTTAGCAATGAGAAATTCAAATTATGATTTATTTAAATGTTTATGTTCTAATTTGGAGGAGGAGGGGGGGTTGAGGGGACAAATTCCTCTCATTTCCTCCTCGGGTGTATATTTTCCGCGGTTGGGACGAGAATTTTTAGAGGGTAAATAAATAGGGGATTTTATTTATTTGGTTTTCATTCTTTTTTCGGTTTATTGCCTCGGGCTTGCCGAGATCTTTGATGTTATATTTTTTTCGTTCTTCGCAAGTTATTAAATAACTCGTGGGCTACTATCCGTTAATGGGAGATTTTTTTATTCGACTTTTTCCGTTTTTTCGTGGAAATGTTTGAAAACTGAGAAATATTGAAAATTCAATTTTTACTATTACATTTATTTATAATGTTTGCGATGTGCTGCACTTTAGTGTAGCGGCTAAAAATATCCTGAATAAATTATTGAAACTCTAGTATCGCGATCCCTCGAGTCCCAATGAGAAGAAATTAATCGGGGGGATGACGCAGAAGGACTCGTATTACGACACTCCCTTAGTTCTTTCGGGAATACGGGAATATGTCACGACTGTAATTGATCGTGGACGAGATGTATTTCTGGGCGATCGAGGGACTCCGATCCTACGGAAAATGGATACTCAGTCTCAGTATTTCAATATCTTCAGCTAAAAATAACTTCAAACGAAGTCGTAATTAATCGAATCGAGTGTTTCATTGAAAATAAAAAAGAACATCAAAAAATTATCAATTAATCAATGCAAATTTCCCTCGCACCGATTTCTAGAGTTAAACAAGCCTCTGGAGAGCGTCAATAATTTTTTTTAATTTATCAATTTATTTATTAAATAGAATTTTGGATTGACTAAAAATTCCTGCGGAATTGAACCAATTGAGCCGAATTTTAATTTCTAAAAAACGTCAAATGAGGGGAAAAATCCGGCAGTAAATAAAATTTACGAACTCTCGGCGTGAGTAACCATTGCTCAACTAATTAATTAAATTTTTTTAATATTTCGGTGTTAATGTACCGAGTGATTTCATTCCACCGATAAAAAAACGTGTAAATTTTGTCATTCAAAATAATTAAAAAATCAACTTGTGGCGCTGTGACGTACGCAAGTCCAGCGACTGCGCAGGGAAATCCAGTCTACCCTCTGGACGTCCTCGTAACCTGCGTGTCCCCTCGACGCACGAAAATAACCCGAACCCTCAGCGAAAACCTCCCCCCAATTTTCCACAGTTTTCTCGAGAAAAAAAAGGCCAAACAATTTTTCTACGCGAGTCGCCATCAGAATTTTCGACAACTGTTTCCACTGGACCGGAGCCCACCCCAACGGCAGTGGAAATGGTCAGGCGTGTGGCGGACACGAGTGATGATGTACCCACCTGTGCCGGGACGTGAAATCAATTCGTGGATTTTTGGTGGCAGTAGGTGGACGTTTTTCCAAAGTAATTTCATGACTACAAAATGCTCATCGAGATGGTCAGACTGTCGTATCAACACCGGGCGTTTTACTGCTACATCATACTCACCATATGGATATTTCTCCTCGTCGCTGGTAATTATTATTAATTAAAAAATATTTTTTCCCCCAATTTTTAGACTGGAATTGCAAGAGAAAAGAACAAGTGACTGAATTTTTTGGTCCCCCCTTGTCGAAAATTGCGCGAAAAAAATTTTTATAATCGTCTGGAGCAGTTGTAAAAATTATTTTATTGTTAGAATTGTTAGAATTAATGCTTGTGGTCATGTAAAAAAAATTCAACAGGACTTACTGAGTTTCTTACGCACTTTCAGGGATGTACAAGTATATAGGGACCGACGAGAGGAGTTCCTTGCAGAGTAAACAAAGTAGCGATCTTCCAATTCGCGAGTTCGCTCGTCACCTCAAGCCCGATGTCAAGAACAAGCGAATTTTCAAGCTCTGTAATTCGGTGGATGATATTAGCATCGGAGCTGAGGGTAATTACTCCAACAAATTCCCTAAAAATTTTCTGTTTCATTGTTACACATTATTTCGTCGACATATTTTGCGAATATCTCCAAAACAATGCGATTTATGAAGAAATGTCAAAAGATCTTGTTTGCGAAGAATTAAATTCTCCACAAAAAAGATTTTATGACATTTTTTCGTAAATCCCTCCACTTCGGAGGTACCTCCAAAACAATAATGACAATTTCATTAAAACTATCCTTCCAAGGTAAAATGGACGCAAACCTGACCCTCGAGGGTGTGATAATCCTCATCAGGCACGGGGACAGAGGTCCCTTATCGCATATCCGAAACATCAGTACCGTAAATTGCGCTGGAGACTTCTCCCTGAATCCTCGGCTCGAGACAGTCTACCAGAATTACCAGAGTTTTCTGGAGAATGCTTCCCTGTACTCACGAAACGCTTGGGCCCAGTTTTTGGGCCCCTTCCACGGCTTTCCAATGCTCCCGGCGAACACCAGAGACTGCAAAATCGGGGAGTTGACGACCCTGGGGATTGGCCAGCTCCTGAAGACTGGATTTCTCCTCAGGAACGCTTACTACGACAAACTGAAGCTCCAAAACTCCTCAATCACTTCCAGAGATGTCGTCGTCTACAGCACCAGGTACCGGAGAACTGTGCAGAGTGCAGTGGCACTGCTGTATACATTCCTCGAGGATAATGGATTTCAAAATCTCGGGAAAATAAACATGAGGGAGGTCTCCAGTTTCACCTTTTGCAACAGCGATTGCGCCTGTCCTGCTGCTGAGAAGTACGCCAAACAATTTAGCAAGGTGAGAGCATTTGTATTTTTATTATCTAAAAAATTATTATTTTATCCATTATCATTGTTTATCTATCAAGTCTATTTCAATTGAATTTTATTTGCTGATTGTATGAAATTTTTCGGAAGCCCAGTTGTTCGGTTTTTTTAGTCTACTCAATTATTTTTTAATAATTATTCTAGTGAATTGAGACAGTCGACTGCTTGAGCTCTGTCATTATTCCTATCTCCAACTTCTCCCGGTTATTGATCAGAGATATTTATGTCGAGTATTTTGCTGAACTTCTTAAAATAGCCGCAGTCCACCTGAAAAAGGATTTCTCTTTGTCCCTTCCATTCAATTTTCCCTTGTCCCTATCTCCATTTCCGATTATTGTGAATATCTCCATGAGTATCAGCAGAGCCACTGGAGGAAGGGAAATTTATAAATACAACAATAACGCGATAGACGTCAGATATTTTGAAGAATCTCTAGGATTATGTAATCGTGAAGGATGAGAGAGACAAAGTCCTGGGTATAAAATGGGGAAAAAATGTGTGAAATAATTTTTAGGAGTCATCAGACCGCCTGAAGTCGCACCCAGCAGTGACGAACCTGATAAAGCAGGCGGCGAACGTGGTCTTCGACATTCCTGAGGACTCTCCCAAGCCCAACAGCCTGAGAGACGCCCTCCTCACGTACATCTGTCACGGGGCGAGCCTCCCCTGCGTGGACTTCGACAATACCCAGAGGAGTTGCGTGAAGATTGAGCAGGTGACGGGCCTCTTCGCCTACACCGAGTGGGAGTCCCGGATAAACATGAAGAGCCTCAACAGAAGAAAGCACGGTCTGTTGCGAGCTTATGGTCTCCTCAAGACCATCGTCTCCCACATGATGCAAATTGTCTCCGAGTCCAAGCCCAAGATTGTCCTCTTCTCGGCGCACGACAAGACTCTGGAGTACCTGGCAATTGCCCTGGGAATTGTTTCAGATCATGTCGTTCTGCCCCACTACGCATCGCGTTTTGTCATTGAGATATGCCGGGCGAATCCCAAAAGTGAGAGCCACAATCCCAATGACTTCTACTTCAGAATTCTTGTCAATGGCAGAGACGTCACCCAGACCATCCCCTTCTGCAGGAACTCTAACTACTACAGCGCCAGCTATGGGGACAGAAATGAGGAGGGAGAGTGGTACAGGAAGGAGTACAAGCTGTGCTCCATTGAGTCCATCATCAGGCAGCTGCATGATGACTATTTTGCAGCATTCAATGCCAGTAATTTTAAGGACGCCTGCTCGGGCCACTGACGGGGACCAGGAACGCTGCCTCTTCATCAGGACTTTTAGATCTTTTTTTTTTTTCTGTAGTTAGGATTTAATTGGGAGGGAGTTTTTCGAGGTTTTTGGTGGTAACTTTGGACGCGATGAGTTAGTTTTTTGCAGAGTCTTCACTGAAATAATGGAATTTTTTTTGTGGAGATGGGATATTTTTGTTTGTTTATGTTTAAGTATCTTGTGAATGTCTCATATCAATCCCTAATCGAGATGATTGAATGCTTAGACGAAGAGGATATAATTATAACTTGTGATGATGCTTCATCAATGATCAATAACTCTTACCTGCAAACCCCTCGCAGACACATATATTTTCTAGAGACACCCTCAGATGAACTATTTCTACCTGTAAATATGTAAATACTCCATCAAAAAATATTAATTATTTTCGAGAGTATACGTAAGAGTGAATTCGTTGATTTCTGATTAATGAAATTAGATAATAGAGCGTACAAATAATTATCTTAGACCAACAAAAGCCTCAGGCACACTTTCTACGGTAGACAACTCATAACTAATCAACGAAAACTGTCAATAGTGCAACTCCGTCATTAAAAAAAAATCAACGAAGTAGGGACAACAAATTAAGTACACAGTCTTCTCATTAATTCAATTTTATTATTATTTTACGCAATAAGGTAACATTTCATTTTATTCACAGTTGTAAAAAAAGAACACGACGTAATAAATACTGGACAATTACCATTAACAAGGCACTGGTTTCTGAAAGAAAGAAAAAATCTTAATCAACTATTCTGTTCTCTTTGTACCTAATAATTATGTGGCAAGTGGTTCAGGAGCCTCAAAAACCTAAAAAAAAATTGAAAAAAAAACTTTGGTGCAATTATCCTTGTACAAACGGAAGATCTATCTCACAAATGCTACTCACATGTTTCTAAAAATATTTTCTACATAGCACACATTATCAATAAAAAAATTTAGGTGAAACAAAAGATTACCTTAAAATATCTTAATTAACATTAATTCGTAGGGTTTTTTTTTTTTATACAACGAGCATTCAGTTGATGTATGAAAAATATTTGGTCCTCTTATTATCAGCCGAGGAGGCGCATTAATACTCCAGTAAATTAGTGAAACATAAAACAAATCGATTTCTCTTGATGTGACATTGAGACAAAGTCATTAAAGAAAAACTAGACATTGATCTAAAATGATTTGTCATCGAAATAATTCCGGCCTGACTTTCCCTCCCCCAACTAATGGAACCAAAATCCGAAATTATATCGATAGCAATTAATTTGTCAATCAAACCCAGAGATATTTTTACTCAAGAACTTTCACCACTCCTGGTCGCCATCAGCCATTCCTCATTTCGGCTCCCCCCATAGCCAGCCCCAGGGTCTCCTGAACCTGGGAGATTCTTTCCAAAAAGTGTTCATAATTAACCCCCCCGTTAGGCCTCTTCTCCCTGACCGGAGGCGAGTGATCAAGGCCCCTCTGAATCCCCATAAAGCTCTTCTCCTCCCCCACAACTCTCGCTGCATTTTTCCTGACCCCCTGCCGCCACCTGGCGACCAGCCACTTCATCCTGACAATGGTCAGTGCAACAAGCCCAATGGTCTTGAACTTCTTTGGCCTACTCCCCCCGCAATCCTTGAAAGTCCTCTCCGAATTGGTGAGTTTGGCAAGAACCGAGAGAGTATTTTGCTCGGACATCTGATAACCCCCAATAACACAAAGCAGATATCTCTTCTGAAAAGCCAGAGCCTTCCTCTTGCTGTCAACCCTGATGTACTTTCCATAGAGTTTCTGAAATTTATTCGCCATCTCCGAGTCCTCAATATTCCTCTCCATGTCGACGACCCCAAGCTCCCTGACCCTGGCCTCAAGTCTCTCCTTCTCCCCTCGTTCTTTCATCAATTTCTCATGAAGAATGGTCTTCTCGTTTGCATATCTCTCGAGCTTGCCATACAATTCGCTAAAGCTCTGAACAAACTGCCTCTCAGTTCCATCCCTCCCGTCAAGATTTCTCTGAGCAAACAGCTGTCCCCTGAGCTCATTAATCATCTCCTGCAGTTTCTCCTCTTGAGCCTGTGCCTCATTAACTTTCTTAATCAACTCCTCCTCACTCTTCCTCAGGGCCGCCACAACTTGTGTCAATTTAGTCCTCTCCGACAATGAGTCCTTCAGCTGTTGACGCATCTGATCAGTGTCAATCTGCCAGTCGTGCATCACCTCTCGGTTGTTCTTAATCTCCTGGCGAAGGCTCTTGAGCTCGTGCTCGTCATCAGAGCGCTGCTGCTGCCGCTTGTCCTCAGCATCAGTCAACATCTTGACGTTTCTCTGTAGCCACTCGATATCCTCCTCCCGCGTTTTAATGGTCTCCTTCAGACGTCTCTGAATGATCTCCAGGTGATCCTTGTCCCCCTCCACCATTGCCAGAGTACTCAGAAGCTTCTCGTTCTCCTCAATCGCTATCTCCAAGTCTTTCTTGTACTTAGCTCTCTCGGTTTCTAGACTCTGGAGGGTCGACCTCAGCTCCTGGTTCTCACGCTCGAGGTCTGTCAGCCTCTCTGGGACCTCTGGATCTGGCGAGGGGATCTCCAGGGGTGCCTCACCAGCTCGCGACTCTATATGGAACTTCAGGGCTGATAATTGAGAGGTTAAGAGCTTGTTCTTATCCCTCAGAGTTGCATTGTTGTCGCGCAATTGTTGTTCAGTGTTCAGAGATGAGGTTAATTTGATCCTCAGCATTTCTATCATATTTGAGTCCTCCATCTGGGAGTTCTGGTGGGCTGTCTTCTCCTTTTTCACTTGAACTTCTAGGTTTCTTATCGCTGCCTTCTTCGAGGACAACTCCTCGGAGAGACTGTTATTCCTCTTAATTTCTCTCTCGTAGTCTGACTTCAACTGGAGGATCCGAGACTCGTACTCCAAGATCTGAGACTGTAGCATCTCCTTCTCGATTTCTAGTTCGTTCTTCTGATGGATTAGCTCGTTGTTCATCTTAGTCTGCTCTTTGAGTTTTCTTCTGATGTCCAGGTACTGCTCCATGATCTTCCCCAGGTCCTGCTCCACCGGTTTTATCGTCAATGAATTGCAAGAGTGGAGCTCGATTTTTCTGTGAGACAGGTCTTCTGATTCTGATTCAATGGCGTCCATTATCTTCTTGTCGAGGTCTGCTGACAAGTCTAATTCTCTTTGAACCATGTCCTCGAGGTCCTCATGATGACGGGAATCTTCTTTGAAGACTTCGAGCTCCTTCGAGAGCTTCGTTACCTTCTTCGTCAACTCGGAATTGTACCTCTTCTCCTGCTGGAGCTTTTTGCGAAGCTCCACAACATTTCCGGGCTCCTTCATCTTCCTGTGGACTGTCTCCAGCTCTCGATGGAGGCTCTTGCTGTCGTCGGTCATCTGTTGGATGAGCTTGTCCTTCTCCTTAACGAGATCCTTCAAGTGATGGATCTCCTGGTCTTTATTCTCCTCTGGTGATGACAGGCTCGATCTCCTCGCCATGTCCTCCAGCCTCTGAATAACGAGATCTCGACTGTTCATCCCAGCGCTCAGCCTCTTCACCTCGTTCTGATTGTCCAGAAGGTCCTTCCTAACTAATTCGAACTTGGTTTTGTACTCGTACAACTGCTTGTTCTCCTCCTCGATTTCCATATTTCGGGTCTTGACTGTTTCAATGGTGATGTCCTTCTCGAAGATTATCTGGGTGAGGTTGTTAAGCTCCTCCATCTTCTCGGAGAGCTTTTGCTCGTAATTCTTGATGTTCTCCTCCAGTCTTTTGATCTCCCTCTTCAATTTTCCGTTCTCATTTTTCGATTCCGTCAGGATTTTCTCGTTCAACTGGATCTTCTCCTGGTACAGCTCGAGCTCCTCGGACCTCACCTTCAGATAATTCTCCACCTCCTCCAGGTCTCGTCTGATTTTCTTCTCCGACTCCTGGGACAGCTCGTACTGACTCTTGTAGAAGTCCTTGTCTCTCGTCAACGTCTCGATAGAATCCTTCGATTCCATCCTCAGCTCGTCCAGGCTCTTCTTCAATTCATTCAGCTCCATTTCGCGTTTATTCAGCGTCGATGATTTTGATTTCAACTCCTCGTAGATCTCCTTCAACTTGTCCTCAAGATCGTGAATGGTCTTCTGATTGGCTGGCGGCGAGGGTTTCGTCACCTTCGAAGCAGAGGCAAAGGACCTGCCATCGTCAGAAGGTAGTGTTGGAGACTTCAGATCTAAACCGCTCATCATCGAGTCGAGGTGCGTCGACTGGTGACGATGATGTACTGGCGTCGTGTTTGGAGATGGACCGAGATCCAAGGGAGGGACCAGAAGCTCAGACTTCTGGAGCTCGTTATTCTCTCGCCTAAACGACGAGACATTAGGTTGGAAATTATTCGTTGGAGGATCTCTGATGGCCTCAGACATCTCCTCACACTCTGAATTAATCGACAAAATGTCGCTCAGAGTTCTGGCAGAGTTCTTGGGCTCTATGGGTCCCCGATTCTCCTCGACGTTCAAGGAATTCAGAGCCTCCAGCTGCTTCTCCTTCTTCGACAGCTGATCCTTCAAGTGATCAATCTCATCGTTCTTATCAGCAAGCATTGAATCGATCAGTTGGGGCAGTTCCTGCTGGGCTCGTTCCTGAACTGCGAGCTTCGACTCGAGAATTTGCTTCTCGTGCTCAAGAACCTCCAGTTGCTCCTTCAAAGCAATGATCTCGTGATCCTCGCGATTCACCACACTATTCAGCTCCTCTTCCTTCTCCTTCAGCAGGAGATTTGCTCGTTCTAATTGACTTCTTATCTCCTTCAACTCTAGATCCTTATCGGAGAGTCTTTGCTCGAGACTCTGGACCTTCGAGTTCACCTCGTGCAGCTCCAGTTCCAGTCTCGATGTGGCCTGGCGCTGGGCGAATGGAGCCGACTGCTTGTATTGCTCCAGTCGTCCTCGCATCTGCTCAATCTGGAACAGCTGGTCTGACGTCGTCTGCTGGAGGATGTCCCTCTCCTCCTGGAGCTCCTCGTTCTGGATCTTCAAGGCTGACAGCTGCATGTCCAGGTCCTTTATCCTCTTGAAGGCGACCTCCTCGGTTCTCGAGTGCTTCAGGAGCTTCTCTTTCAGCTTCAGGAGCTGGTCTAGCGGGAGAGTCGGGGGCGAGTTGACGTCCCCGTCTGGCGTTGGACATCGTGAGGCGTCAATCTGGTCTCTTATGGAGACGTCCTCCGACGGCTGACTTATACTCAGGCTCGAGCCCGTCATGTGGAGCGCTTCCAGCTCCTTTATTCGCTTGTCCAGGTGACTCTGCATCTCTCGGAGCTCTGACTTCATCTGCTTCAGCGCTGAGGAGTTCACGGTGAAGTGCTCACTGCTGAGCTCGTGCCGTTGGATTTCACTCTGCAGGTGGGAGATGTGGGAGAGGAGGTGAGTATTTTCCGCTCCCGATTTTAAATTGTCTAGCTCTTCTGCGAGCTCCTGGTGGCTGTGGGTCTGGCTCGAGATCACCTCTTTTAGGTGGGCTATCTGCGAGACCAGGACCTCCTCCTGGTCCACTTTAGCCTGGATTTGCTGCTCTAGGTCGACTATTATGTCCCGCAGAACCCAGATCTTGTCAACTGCGGCTTTCAGGTCCGACTCGGTCTCTGATTTTTTCAACTCCGTATCCGAGATCTGGGAGGTCATCTCCCGTATCTGCAGCTCTAGCGCCTCCACCTGGGGCAGACAGTCTGAGTTAGGCGGATTCTTGGGGTGATTGGCGAGGACTAACGGGAGGGAATTTATTTTTTGGTGAAGTGTTTTTGGAGTTAGCTCAGCATGAGAAATATTTTTTGAGAATTGCCTCTTGGGGAAAATTAAGTTTCAATTAAATCTCCTCGACGATTTTTAGATCTTTCGTCTCTCAAAAAATATTCAAATAATTCTCCTTCAGGATTTCTCTGACATGCGAAGAGTCCATTAATAAACATGAATAAGTGAATAAATGTATGTTAAATAAACAAAAATACCACTCACAGTTCCTCTGAAGTCAAGATGAGCCTTCGAAGAACCCAGCGATGAGTCGGGTGTAGGTGAAGCCGACTTTATTTAAACGTGTTTTGTGTGTACGATAAAACCAAGCCCACAAAAGTGCACAAAAAAAAAACACCAGTGTTAATTAAATTCATGAAAATTACATAGTGAAGGCGTGTTACAATGTAAATTGCATCAATTGAGCCCGCCGAAACCGCGAGTGAACACCAGAAAAATAGTAAGGCGAGAAAAAAAAAATTATCCATTATTTGGTGAGCCAGCAGTGATTGAGAATGAAGATTAGAGTGAGTAATTAGTGGAGATGAGTTTACCTCAGAGGAAATACGAAGATCTCGTTCTTTGTCGCGTTCCCTCTCTTTCAGCTGCTCGTGGAGGGATTTTATTTGCTTGGCAGCTTCGTCCCTCTCGGTTTCCCTCTCGCTCGCCTGCTCCTCCAGGAATTTTCGCGTGCTCCTGAGTTGCTTGTCCGCTGCATCGATCTAAATCCATCAGGAGTTGTGAATTATTTTTACAAATTCCATTGAAACAACTCAAAATCCCCCATTTAATTGATCGAAGGCGAAGAAACTGTTTGACAATCCAGACCAAATTTCCATGCAAAGCGAGAAAAAAATTGTCAATAAAAAAAAATATATCGCAAGGAAATCCTAGTCATTAAAAAAAAATCAATGAACAGATGAAAAAAGGGAGCTAGATGAGAAGAGAATGAGAGGATGGAGAAAGTGGAGATGTAATTGAATTTAGGGCTAGGATTTCCTGAATAAAATTGTATTAGATGGAATAATTTACCTTGTGTCTCACCCTGTGTATGCTTTGCGAGGGAAGGGGATCTAATGACACCTGCTGGCAATTACAATACGTCAAAAATCCCAAAAGAGATAATAATCAAGCACTTGGACATGACCCTCGGAATGACTATGAAAAACCACTCTAAAGCATCTCATCCCAGTTAAATAAATCGTGTGTTCAATAATCATGCAGTGCAAAAAAAAAAACAAGTGCAGTTTATCATGTCTCATTGAGAATTGAGTAATCACCTGCTGCTGGAGGTCCTCCTTCTCGCGTCTTGAGTCCTCTATAATTTTTTCGGTGCACCTGCAAAGCTCCTCAATCAGCTGGAGATGGTAAGCAGGATCAGCAGCTGCATTTACAGTTGCCAGACGTGCTTTCTCCAGCAATTGTGAGAAATCCTGAACGACAACTTCGCCGCCAGTCTCATCCTGCTCTCCATACCCCTCAGAAATAATTTCCTTGGCCCCCTCAATGAGAGCGATCTTCTGCTGGAGATCGACGATCTTGATCTTCAGCTGTTGACTCTCCACCTGATAATCCTCGACGATTCCCTCAGCCTCCATGAGCTTGGCACTGAGCTCCTCATTGACCTTAGTCGTCCAGAGTACCTGCTTCGACAGAGCATCGAGAGTACTCTCCCCAGGAGTCGTCGAACCAGCGATAATTTCCGCGCTCTCAGACCTGAGTCTCTCCAAACACTTTCCCAACTCGTCCCTGAGCCTCTCCCCAATGTTCTCCTCCTCCTGAATGAGCTCCTGAAGGGAATCCGTCTCGGAATTAATTATCGAAGCGATCTCTCGCGACTGCGGGGCAAAATGAACCCTCTTAATGATCTTCCTCGTGGCAATCTGAGGGACTTCTTTGTCTGGGCTGGTTGGATTCTTCTCAGTCTCATCACTCCCTTCGTTGCTCAAGTTCTCCTCCTCTGAAATAATTTTCCTCTTGATTATTTCAGTTATAAAAGTATTGTTGAGCTCCTCTTCACAGGTGACAGTATATTGTATCAGGTCCACGATGAGGCCCTTCAGGATCCGGCAGATTTTCTGGAGACTCTCGTATCTCTGCTTGACGAGGTCGTCTGGCATCGAGAGGTTGGACTCGAACTGGTGATTCACTCTGGTCTGCCTCAGAATCCTTATTTCTGTTTCGTAATTCTCCAGAGCTTTTGAGTACTCCTCCTTGAGCTTGGATATCTCCAGTTGGTGGGCCTCCTTCAGCTTCTCCATCTCCTTCCTGGCATTATTCGTGAATTTATTGCGGAGCTGGAGGAGCTCGGGAGGCCAGTTCTCCTCAGAGTCGTCTTCCACAGCGAGGAGGACCTAAAATGACCATTTTTTTTTTCTTCAAATTGACTATCTCAGTTCATCCAGCAGAATTTATTTATATTATTATAATTATTATTATTATTATGGAATTATTGATATATTCTTGATGAAATAAAATAGGATTTTATTTCACGTCAGTAGAGATAAAAATTTAACAATCAGAGGGTGTTGATTAATTGCATCAGTCGAGACACATAAAAATTAGTATTAAATTATTTTAAAGACAAGGAAATAACAACAAATAGCAGACTTTTAACGGACAATATGGCTACCTGAATCTGCTCCTGCAGTGCGTTGACAATATCCCGCCTAGCAAGAGCAATCTGCTCCTCAAGCTGAAGACTGTAAGCCGCTCTGAGCTGACTCAACTCCCCCGTCTCCAATGGCTCCAGTTCAGTCTGACAATGCTGCATGCCAACGAGTAATTCAACAATTCAATTTGTTAGTCACAGTTAAAAATATTAGTCCCCTCAAATTAACATGGACAATTAACAATTAGACATGCAGAGGGAAACGAAAAAGACTGTGGTACTGTTGAAAAAAAATTCGTCTCCAAGGCTCCCCAGTTTTCGGAATAATCCTAGAAAGAAAGGAGAAAATTACCTGTTCACTAGTGGAAATCCTGGTCTTCTCGTAACTCCCCTTGCTCTCCTCTTCGAGAACGTGTCTTCCCACGGGGTCCTTGAGCTTCTCAGCATCTCCACCGCCTCCAAAATACAAATCATCAGTCATGTCCTCGACCTCGGAGCTATCTTCACTGAGTTTCTTGGACTGGCTGAAGACCTCCTCCGAGTACTGTTTCTCCACGTGAAGGACCTTCTCCTCAAAGTAAGTCCTCAACTCCTCCATCTCCTGAGCGTGTCTCCTCTCTACGTCCTCCCTGAATTTATCGAGGCCATTGTCTCCAAAGAGCTTCTTAAGAACGTCGATCTCCTCCAGATGTTTCTCCTTCAGGATCTCCATCTCCTCGAGAAGTCCTTTCTTCTCCTTCTTAACATCTTCGAGAGACAACTTGAGACTCTCCAGATCCTCCTTCAACTGATGATTGTCGTTGGAGAGTTTCTCGCATTCAGAGAAGAGGTTCTCGTATCGATTGAATGCTGAGTTGATCCCACCGACGAGACTAGAAGCGATGGCTTCGGGTTTGGTGTGATTCAGGGTGTCCTCCGAGATCCATTCACTGTCGACTAGGTCCTCTCTGAGGCAGCTCAGGCTGAAAGCGAAGGACTCTGATTTGGATTCATTGGTGAGGGTGTCATTGAGCTTCAGAGTTCTCTCTGCGCACTGATTCCAGGCGGTCTGGAGGCCCCCCATGAGCTGTTTGCAGTCGCCCTGGAGCTGCTGGACCTCGGCCCTCAAGGCCTCCAGGGTTTGATCCCTCTCTTGGAGCGTCAGGTCCCTCCTCCTGAGGGCCTCCTGGAGATCCTCCAGGTCATTCTCCAACTGTTTTATCTTCAGCGAGCTCAGGGAGTTCTCCGAGGTGATCATCTTGTCGCAGTTGTTCTTCAGGTCCTTCAACTGCTTCTCGTAGTTATTCCTCTGGAGGCTGACGTCCTCGAGCTCTTTCGAGATCCTCAAGACTGTCTCCTCCAGGTGTTTTATCTTAGCGGTGAGCTTCCTCTCGAGTTCCTCTTTCTCCTCGAGCTTCTGTCGTGAGAGCTGAATCTGCAGCGCCAGGTCGTCGAAGGTCTGGTAGGTCGTCTCATTGAACTCGCTGAAGAGGCTGTTATTGACACCTGAGAGACGGCCCAGAGATCTCTCCAGATCGTAAATTCTCGAGTTCATCGAGCGCTCGTGCAGCTGATTGCTCTCGATCAGAGATTGAGCGGCTGAGTACTTCGCAGTCAGGTCGTCGTACCTCAACTTCAAGGTCTCGTTCTCCTGGGTGAGCTGCGCGACATTAGTCAGTGCCTCCTCGAGGCTCTTCTCAATGCTCTCCTTGGAATCAAAGACACTGGTGGCGGCCACATACTTTGCAGTGAGCTCCTCCACCTGAATTTTATGGAGTTTGATCTGCTCCAGAAGAAGTTCCCTCTCGTGGTGGGCATTGACGAGCTGATTCTTCAGGCTCACGACATCGCTCCTGTCCCCTTCAGAATGGCCCTCCATCTGAGACTTCATGACCTCAATGGTCTTCTTGTAGGTGGCCAGCTGACTCTGAAAGACACTGAGTTCCCTCGCGTGTTTTTTCTCCAGCTCCACCATCTCCAGGTTAAATCGATCCTGAAGACCCTTGCACTGATCCTCATGACTCTTCCTCAGGGAGAATAATTCCTCCTGGTGAGTCTCACTCATTTTAATCAGCTCCTGATGATGAGCATCTGTATTTTGCTTGGTCTCAGCGGCGAATTTGTCCAGAATTTTCTCCATGTCCTTTTTGAT
>JAPYZM010001457.1:0-21561 GCA_030522845.1 Psyttalia concolor
AGCAACGCAGACGAGAGCACACCTACTTGCAACTGAGCATTACCTAATCAACCTAGTTGCGTCGTTAGGATTGATTATTATATTTTGATCACCTTTCCTATACAATTAAATATTGTGTCGTTTGACAACTAATCAGTGCAGTTTTCATTTCTATCAAGATAAATACTCCTATCAGTAAAATCTTTTCACTACACGATTTCCCAAATCCATATAATAATCCTAATCCTCCTGTCTACAATTGCCCAAATAAACTTCTCAAGTGCATTACTGTCTAGACGTAGTGCAGAAAGAGAATCCCTAAAAGATAAGAATTTCGACCCTTAAAATATACGCCTGGAACACCCAGAATGTTCACTTCTATCCTAACAACTCCAGGAGATACATCTGTAGAACTATAGTACTCAGTTGTAACGTGGAACACAATTGACAATTGTAAATCTTTCATTAAAATAAAAGACATTTTTTAGAAAGTGGATTCTTCCAATTGCGGGATTCAACAGGATCATTAAGCCTGCATTAGATTAAGACAAAGTATATTTATTCAGTCTCATGCGTAGTCCAAGTCATAAGTCATACAAAGGAAAATGCCCCACGTGTGGAGTATAAACTGGATGCGATAAGAATAAGTCATACAAAAGAAGACGCCACACGTGTATCATTGACGGTCACATGACAAATCATCTGGTTATTTTTCATTCTCCAGTACATACTGAATGCGATAAGTATAATAATAATTAATAATCAGGTGGGGTTGAAGAATGTCGGTTACTCGGTTTGGAGTGTATTTGTTTGTGGCGCTGGCGCTGGTGGCAGGCCAAGTCGATAATAGCGGGACCTGATGGCGACTGTGGCTTGAGGCCCCCACCATCTGGCGGACTCCCCTGTCACTCCCTCGTCCAGTCCCTCATGATGCCGGCGATTTCGTCGGCCAACATCATCAGGTCACGTGACCACATCGTATTGATACGTGTCGTCGAGCTGAGCCACGATTCGTTAGTTTCGTGTGTTTCATACCAAGCATTTATTCCACTCGACTCATTCACTACTCCGGTGTCTTCGGTGCAGTGATTGCCACGAGTTATTCCTGAATTATCGAATTTTTGACACAACTTTAACAGTGAAACAATCGCTGAACCATTGGGACGACGGATATAACAAAGTAGATTTAATAACGGATTCACCATGGGAAGTAAGTAATTCAATAAGCTCTGGAAATGTCTGATTGTCTGTCAGGAAGTCCTCGAAATTTTGATTGTTCCTGCTCTTCGGGAACATATTGAATAGATCTCTAATGCCTTCACTCTCTTCTACTTTCAGTCAAATTTCTTGAGGTGATAAAGCCATTCTGCAGCATTCTCCCTGAAATAGCGAAGCCACAGAGAAAGGTGAGTAATTTATTTTTGGATTTTCAACCTCAGAATCACTGAATTATCTTTCACTCAGTCGTTACGAATTTTTTGTGAGGTTGTTTAATCAGTTTTTTGATTGAATTGGGGAGTGAAATTTACACTGACGTCTTCATTTACAGATTCAATTCAGGGAGAAAGTACTATGGACAGCGATAACCCTCTTCATCTTCCTTGTGTGCTGCCAGGTTAGTGCCAACATCACGACATTTCATAATTACTTTCAACCATCCTTATAGACACTATCAACCTGAACAGAACGGGTTTATTAACTCATGGATTCAGCGTGACAACTCCAGATGTTTGACAAGAATGTTTCGTTTTCTAGATTCCCCTGTTTGGGATCATGTCCTCAGACAGTGCAGATCCCTTCTACTGGATTCGTGTGATTTTGGCTTCCAATAGAGGTACACTTATGGAGTTGGGTATTTCTCCAATTGTCACTTCGGGTCTGATAATGCAGCTGTTGGCTGGAGCCAAGATCATCGAAGTTGGCGACACGCCGAAGGATCGTGCGCTGTTCAATGGTGCCCAGAAATTATTCGGTATGGTAATTACTGTGGGCCAGGCCATTGTCTACGTTATGACAGGAATGTACGGAGATCCAGCGGAAATTGGTGCTGGTGTGTGTCTCCTCATCATCATTCAGCTGTTTGTCGCCGGTCTGATTGTTCTCCTCCTCGATGAGCTCTTGCAGAAGGGCTACGGTCTTGGCAGTGGTATCTCCTTGTTCATTGCCACCAACATCTGCGAGACCATCGTCTGGAAGGCGTTCTCACCGACCACTGTCAATACTGGTCGTGGTACAGAGTTCGAGGGGGCTGTGATAGCTCTTTTCCACCTTCTGGCGACCAGGCAGGACAAAGTCAGGGCCCTCAGAGAGGCCTTCTACCGCCAGAATCTACCCAACTTGATGAATCTCCTCGCTACCATCCTGGTCTTTGCTATAGTGATATACTTCCAGGGATTCAGAGTGGATCTCCCCATTAAATCCACGAGATACCGTGGCCAGTACAGCAGCTATCCAATCAAGCTCTTCTACACCAGCAACATCCCCATTATTCTTCAATCAGCCCTCGTCTCGAATCTCTACGTCATCTCTCAAATGTTGGCTGTTAAATTCCACGGAAATCTGATTGTCAATCTGCTCGGAGTGTGGTCTGACGTTGGAGGTGGTGGCCCAGCCAGGTCCTATCCAGTCGGAGGTCTCTGCTATTACCTCTCTCCACCAGAATCCGTTGGCCACATTGTTCAGGACCCCGTGCACGCTTTCCTCTACATTCTCTTCATGCTGGGATCTTGTGCATTCTTCTCGAAGACGTGGATCGAAGTGTCGGGCAGCTCCGCCAAAGATGTGAGTCCCAGAAAATTTTATCCAATTAATTCAATCAGTCCATTCATTCCAATTACTCAGTTGTCAATTGATCAGTTAATTGGACGTCATGGACAATTGAAGTCCATTGATTAATGGAGAATATCAAATTTTACGATTTTTTTTTTTTGGTTTTCAGGTCGCTAAACAATTGAAAGAACAGCAGATGGTGATGAGAGGACATCGTGACAACTCAATGATCCACGAATTGAACCGCTACATCCCCACAGCAGCTGCATTTGGTGGTCTCTGCATCGGTGCTCTATCAGTACTTGCTGATTTCCTCGGGGCAATTGGCTCTGGCACTGGTATTCTCCTCGCTGTAACAATTATCTACCAATACTTCGAGATATTCGTGAAGGAGCAGAGTGAAATGGGTGGTGTGAGCACACTATTATTCTAAAATTCACCAAATCCCCCCCCCCCCCCCCCCCCCCCCCGAGACTTTTTTCAAAGTGAATGTTCTTCATTTTTTTTTACAACAAAGAACTGCATCAATTGTAATTTATTATGATAAAAGAGATCATCGTGTGAAGGGAGCAGCAATTGCACTGAGCACTGAGTGCAATCGATGACTGTTCTCGTGTGAGAAAAGATAAAATGTCACCGTCCGATTCATTTACTTATGACAGATGTAATTTTTTTTTTTTTCAATCTCCTCAATTTTGTGTTTTTGTCTCGGTGAGCATTTTACGTTTCTCGGTTATTTAATTTCACCTTCGACATTTGTTGGAGCCCTGAGAATGCCAATTTGTTGGCAGATGAGTGTCTTCCACGATCACTCAGACAGAAAATAATTATATAAACATCATTGTACATAGAATTTAACAGAAATGCCCGGTGTGGCGAATTTTTTTCTACTCGAAGTTGGATATTGAGATAATAAACGAATGCACAGGGAGAAAAGGGGAGTTTAGTGTCAAATTTAATCAGGGAAACCATACTCATTGGATAGAGTAACAATAATGAAGAGTGCTCTGTGCATTTGTGGTAATTATGACAGATGGTGGCCACTTGACAAATCAGAAACTCGTCGTAGGTACCAATCCTGTATTATTATGATTCATTATCCTCATTGATGATAAAAATTAAATTAATTTTAATATCTTATTTTCTCTCTTTGTATTCATTTATCCATAGACGACAGTTGGTTTTATAAAAAGTCAAAAGAAATTCTGGTCTGTGTCTTTTTTTGTCCCCACTCATCGAATGTCCGAAAAAAGAAAACGTTAGAAAATTTTTATTTGTTCTTACAAGACGAGATGTACAATTAATCATTACATATTTACAAAAGGATGCCCTAGACATTCCACTATCATTTATGCTCGTTATAGAATAGTGTATTATAGAGCGAGCCAGTCTTGGCTATGTTAGGAAGAAGAATGAGCCTGAGAGTCTCCGTGAACCTCGCCCCAGGTGCTGACAGATCTGTGTCCCTCCAGGCGATGCTGGCCCCCTCGGTAAGAGTAAATAGGGCCGGGGACGGTACATTCTCGTGCATGTAAGCCCAAACGCACTCCTTCATGATGGTATTAATTTGGCTGGGGGTTAGAATAGCCAGAACGTCCCTGAGACAGTTGAGAGGTGGTGGCAGTAATTGTCCAAGTGCCATGACATCCACGAGTCTAGTTCCCTCATTGATGTTCCAATTAGCCATGACAGTGGCAGCAATTCCCCTGAGCAGAACCGACGAGTAAGCAAGAGCTGGCCGATGCCTGGCAGTCATCTCCAGCAGAGTCCAAAGTAGTGGAACGTCTTTGAATGTCCGACGAATCTGGAGATCCCTCTCCACCGTGACCTTCGTGAACTCTTCGTCTGGCCAGGGTAGGCCATTGTACATTACATCAGGAGACACCAGCTCCACCAGCAGAAGACTGACAGACGTCATGGCATCGAGATTTGGATAAGGATTTAGCTCCTCGTTTGTACAACAGGCTCTAATAGCGTCCAACAATAAAATACTATTCATCGATATCTTGTCCTTGTCGAACGGATTCTCAGGGACTGATCTCCTCGGGCCCTCGCCAATGACCCCAGCATGAAACACCGATGAGTGCCTCTGGGCCAGCATCACCGAAGTCCCATGCTTATGATTGTGCTCCAGCAGGAGATAATCCTTAGAATCACTCGTGGGCTTCACCTTCGCCCCAAAGAACTTTGCTGGATCCCCGTAAATTCCATTCTCTATCAATTCCCTAATCGCCAAAACCCTGGCACACGGCGAGATCCCTGCCATCAGCGTCAGCAATCGATTGACAATTCTGATGCCTCTGTATTTCTTGATGTCATCCTCCTCCTGAACGCAGACGAAGAAGTAACGAACGATTGCTCTCGTCAGTCTGAGAACCAAATCCACACTGTGAGTGTATCTTTCTTTATTGTCAATTGTCAGAAGGTCCAGGGTCTCCACGAGTTCATGAGTTAACCCAACATCATCAGTCTTCATCAATAACGAAGCGATCTGGCTTAGGTTTGAGTGAATTCCCCTGGAGACTAATCTCGACTTGAGAATCGCTGCTTTATTTGAGTTTTCCCATTTCAGTAAAATTCCGAGGTTCTTGAATAATTGTCGGGCTTCCGGCTCCCTAGACCCTGGTGAGTACTGAATGTCCCTGAGAGCTTGTTCCAGGGTTTGAGTGAAGTACCCGTGACCTGAGAGGGGGTTCTCGGGCTCGGGTTTTAATGTTGGAAAGACTGTGACGTTCTCAGCCATCAGGCGAATTAGCGCTGCAAGGTGGAAGGCGGTCTGGGCGTTTCTGAGGACACCAGAGCCTGAGGAGATCACGACGTTTGGACTCTGGGCGCCGAGGAGGGAGATCAGTCTCACTGCTGTCTGCACACGAAGGGGGTGCGCGTCCAGCAGGAGAGGCTCGATCAGACAGAGATCCTGCTTGATCGAGGATAACAGGGCGATTCCGGTGTTGTGGGGTCCTTTTAGCTTCATCTGGAGATCTATCTCTTGCAGGATCATCTCTAAAACCTAGGAGATTGTAGAAGTTTGAGGGGGGTTAAAAGAAATTCAAAACCAGGAGATAAATAATTGCGCAAACAATGACGAGTGTCAAAATTAATGAGATATTGAGTGGGAATTTGGTCTTAAATGATGATTTTCGGAATTGATTACCTCTCGACAGACGTTTTTAACCGCCAGAGCTGCATTGACTCCATGATATCCAACATTGCTGGTGCTTAAGCTGGTGTCCAGGAGAATGGAAATTATCTGCCAGGCTCCTTGCTCGCACGCCAGAATCGAGTGCACGGTAACTTCTAGCAGCGTCTTAGGCTGGTTCTCGAAGTAGTTGCACCAGTCCGGGGCGAACACAGCCAGCCGTGGAATCACGTCTGGCCGGACTGGGAAGAGAGTCTGGAGAACTACAGTGGTGATGATTTTTAAGAGGATCTGGGACATTGAGGCGAGTTTCAGGAGAAATGGGACTGTCGCTATCTTCTGCTTTCTCGTCTGCTCGTCGTCGTTCATGTTCTCGTCGAGGCTCCACTTGAAGAGATTCAAGAAGGCCTCGCGAATGTCGTAGAAATTGCTGCCCGCCAGATGCCCCAGGATTCCCACCACCGAGTTCAAGAGAGTGCGAGGCGAGTTCTGCTGGGAGCCGGTTTCTGAGAAGTCTTTCAGGCCCCAGAGGAGGACTTTGTTGATGACGAGGTTGGGGAAGCAGGTGCCCACGTGGGCCACTACCCAATTAAAGAAGGGGTAGTAACTGGAGATTGAGTCTGTGAGGACGCTCATGCAGGAGTCGGCTTCGCCCGGGGAGAGGCAGCGGATACAGCGCGCAGAGAGGTCAATTAGAATCCTCGTCGTCCGGAAGGACAGCCAGTGTTTCAAGTCGTCGTTTATTGCGAGACTTGGGGGGTTACTTCTCTTTGAGTAGTTCCAGGAGAGCTTTCCGAGAAGGTCAAGAGACCATTTGGCAACAAGTGGAGCCCACGCCTGAGGATTTTCCTCGACAATTTCACACAGAACTCCATGAATTTCAGGCACTGTAACGTTCATTGTCGGCTCGTCACCGAGAGGTTGTAGGGCGTACAGCTCCATATGACGATTCTGTCGATTGACGGCGAGGAAGAAGACCTTCCTCAGGTACTCGAGAACGGCCTCCCTCGCCCCGGGTAAATTCCTGAGCAGGGTCAGGGCACATTTGGTGACTTTGTACACATTTGTGTGTTGACATTTCTTCACCGACTCTGGGATGAATTTCCTAACCTCAGCGAGGATCTGCTCCGGAGTTAGGAGCTCCTCCGGCGAAGGCATTTTCCCTTAAATCGTCGATTTACTTGCCGAAATTAATTACTTGACTTGCACACACACGAGTTCCTAACATTTTTCGTTGGAGGACTGATTAAAAATGAAGGCGAGATCCGGTGTCTGTCCCCCACGTTTACGATTGCACCGAATTGTTGTGATTTGTAACTGATGGTGGACACCTTCACACTTCAGGGCTGACACCTTCAGCACTAGCGATGATTTAAAATTGATTTTGATAGTAGGTCAATTTTTTAACGAGAGCTGGTCCATTGAAAATTGTTTAAACGATAAAATAAAATTGCTTGTCTGTTTCTATTAAAATTTTCAGTAGAATGAGGTGTCGAAAATACGATAATTTCAAGGTTATTACCAATTAATTATACTATCATTATTTATCATTCATTATTTCATGTTTTTGGCAACATATTTTCTATTAACAATTTTAATAGAAACGACGAGAGATTCATAAAAATTTGTCTAATTATTAGAAAAATTCAACCACTTGAACAAAAGACTGAGTAATTACAGGGAATAACGTTGAAATAATGAACAAACTGATTGATTTTCATCACATCTCTTACTCCCTAATTTCTATTGTCAATAAAATCAGTCAATACAACAATACATAAAGATTGATTCGTTGATAAAGTCGATATTTTCCCGTCTCTCATATAAATCCTCTTATTAAATACAAAAATGGTGAACTGAAGCCATGAAGTACAAATAATTCGAAGATAAATTACATTAATGATCTGAATAATAGCCCTTAATTGGCATAGGGATGATATATTTCAACGTCTCTTCTTTTTCTCCTGCTTACGGCCGCGATGGGGCTTCCTGGGAGTCACCTGGGGACTGCTCTCCGAGCAGTCGACGTCGCTCGTTGGATCGTCCTACAGAAACATAGGAAACGCCAAAGTGGGTCATGCAGTTGAAGCCAATTTCTTCTATTTAATTGCGTTAAAAACATTGGAGAAAAATACATTAGCAAATAATATTTTACGTAGCATAAAATCATCTCAACCTTGACGATGTCTAGATGAATAATATTAATTACGTGAACTCTCAGAAATGAAATTGATCTCTGGAAATCTTGATTTGGAGTTCTAAGCAACGAATTTAATTCAGGATTCTCCAGAGTTTCATTCAGATCTCGTGACCTGGAGAATCCGGATATATCTAATAAATTAACCTGGTGAGATTTTGTTTGCTGATGCTTTCTATTGAGCTATTCAATGAAAAATACTTTACTGCCTTTCCTTACTAAATATTTTTTTATCTAGAGCTACCGGAATCGTCTATCGAATAGGCTACAGTTGTCAATGAATTCTTTTTCATACATTTAGAGATGGAAACCCCAATAAAAGGATTACTTACCTTGAGTGACGAGAACCCATCGCCCGGCCAATTATGATAAATGGCCACTGTTAAAATGCAGATAACCTGGAAGACAGCACCGACATAAAGTCCATACCTTATGATCTGTTCGACGAGGGTCTCCTCGTCGGGTAGTAAGAGTCTTTTAATGTGTTCGTTTTCCATTCCTCAACTATTGACGTATTCTCTGTCATCTATGACCCGAAAAATCCTCCCCAATATCATGTCCCCACACGCCCCAAATTACTGTCCACCACGATACATTCTGAATACTTTCGAGAATGTTTACACCTCTGTCGTTAACAGAGCCATCGACTGCCGAATTTTCTGCGTTTCACTGGCCGGGAAATCAATAATCAAAGCAACAATAGTCGAAAGGGCTTTTCCAACGGTCTGAAGTCAGTCCCCAATCACTGCCAACACTCGAAATTGACAGGAATGTAATTCGATGATAGCTCATGAGGAGAATCGAGAGTCAAAAGTGGGTGTTTATACAGTGTTATCAAATTATTTTGTCACTTCACCTTTCAACGGAGATTAACGATGTATTATTCGTGATTATTTCAGTGATACCTCCACCCTCGGTACGCCAGCATTGATGATCCTTCTGATTTTCTAATGGTACGTGTCGATTGTTTATTTATTACTGGATACATTCGACTCGGCGGGGATTGTTGGAGATGATTAATCTCTGGGGCTGATTGTTTCTCGATTTATTTTGCATGGATTTTCGCAAACATAACCTAATTCAGGGATTTTTTTAAGGATCCACCGACGTCTTCTGATGGGGGGGACGGGCCCTGGGATCGGCCGTGGACGACTCAGGAGATGAGGGAGCACAAGGACCAGTGGAGTCTTGCCTGCGATGTGGGACTCTTTCGGCATCTGCAAAAATTTTCGGAGGTACATTTATTTGGATTTTTTGTTCTCCAATTTCAATTCCTCAAGACTTGACGACAAAATTGCAAAGTCGCCATTAATTTCTGTGTCATCTGATATTGTTTTTCTCAGTTGTAGGACAACAACGGTTGATAAAACCTTAAAGTTCAGTTTTTTTAATTGATTTTCATCTATAAATTGCTATTTTGATAAATAGAATGACCTGAAAAATATTTCAACTGATTAAAAATGCAAGTTAATAATTGCCTGAGCTAGTACTTTTTTTTTCAACTTCTCTACAGTAAAAATAATCTCCGAGAAGTTTTATTACCCGATGAAATTGTTGATTGACCTCCAGGATTTAACAACAAAAGTGCAGACCACCCAGTCCTCGCTGGACTCCCTCGTGGAGGACCTAAAAGAGAGTTCGATAATGATCGACAACGTGACGAACGTCTCCCTGGCCCTGGCCAACACCCAGTTCATCGAGAGTCGCGTTTACGAGGACGAAACCCCGGAGAAGCGAGAGGAGAGCGCCTCCACAGGTGCCAACCCCTCAGAAATGGACATGATATCAGTAGTAAGTGAGAGTATAAAGCAGAGCCTGGAGGTAATGGATTCGAAGTACGAGCGAGTTGAGGTGGTGGCCTCGAGTGAGAGTGAGGACGAAACTGAGGTAATAACCCCGAGTATCATCCTGAAGCCCCAGAATCCCTACCAGAGCCGGCCCCTGCCCTACATCATCGGCTCGGAAAAGTGGAGATCCTCCATGAAAATTGGTCTAGAATCGAGCAGCGAGTCCGACCTCGCCGAAGAAGACGAGGACGAGAATTCAGAGTCTTCTACGGAGATCCCAGCTCCTCCGCGGCCCTTCCCCTCGACGCGAATTCCTCGATCGAGGTCGTCCGGTAGCAGCAGCAGCACTTCCTCCAGCGAGTACAATGAAAAAAGTAACAATACGAATTCTAGGAACGATAAAATTTACACCAGGAGTCAGGACACATTGAATTCAACATCTGAAATAGAGACTCCAACTACTGGACCATCGAACACCTGCAGAAAGGCCCCGAGTTTCGCTGAGGAGTTGGCAAAACGTCTGGGGAATGTTCTCCCGGCTCAGAAGCCCCTTCAGGAGGAGGCACGTGATCCTGACCAAGCATCGATCAATCGTTCGAAGGACGACCTGTTCGGCTCGGACAACGAAACAGACAGTGTCTTCACAACGAAATCCGACAGTCTCTTGAGCGATCACGGCGGCCTCTTCGACGAGGCCTCTAAGGGCCTCTGGAAGGAGAAGCCAGCCCCCCGACCAACAATGATTCCCCCAAGCCTGGATGTCCCTCCTCCCATCAACTCCATCTCCACCAAACCCAAATCCGCCATCGACGATCTCTTCGGGGACAACGAATCCGACGACTCCGACGATATTTTCGCCCCCCAGAGCTCGAAATTCATGAGCAAGTCCGACGTAACTGAGCCTCTTCCGAGTCAAGTGAGCCGAGTCAAGGGACAGGATGACACCCTGATGACAAGCACTCCCGAGACCAACAACAATATCCCAAATCTCTTCGACGACGACGAGGACGACGGCAATCTCTTCAGTCCCATCGAGAGAACAAAACCCAGATCGCCCGAGGCCATTCGTAACACATCGCGAAAACTACCTGGCATTCTTGTAAACCAATCTGACCTCCTTTCCTCAGCACTTGGTAGCAAACTTTTCAATCGCGCTAGAAACGATTTTTCCGACTCATCGGAGAATGAGAGTGTCGAGACTGAAAAGGATACTCGAGAATCGGTCAATGTGAATGAGAACCAATCGACTGCGTCAGCGGGGAATACGAGTGAAAGTATGGTTGCCGGGAATTTACAACGGGGAGAGGGCCATGAAATCACAACTGACAGCAGTGGAATATCCGTTCCACAGGCCAGTGTCAACAGCACATTGGGCATGAGTTTGGCCGTTGGGTGAGTAGATTTTCTTCTTCACAATCCATTCATCAAATGATTTACTTTTTACGAGCAAGAGATTATTTCCTATGGGATCAGCTTTTTACCTCTAGCCAAGAAAGCATTCCCCGGACGCTAATTTTTATCAACATTCTTCTTTCAATGTTGAACATTTGCCAATTAAAAAACAAACTCTCGGGACTATTCATGGCAAATCACTTCAACAAACATTGAGGCAACTGTACACATACGACAGTATCACTTTACTTAATATTCCAAGAAGCAATGGATGACTCACAGTATCTGTAGTCACAGTTCCCTCTGCATCGCATGCTACTCCTAGATAGTCGACAACGTCCCCGTCTCGGGATAAGCGACGCGATTGATAAGTAAATTGTACGACTTTTGATTAATGAGGGCACTCAAGTTGAGGATTAAATTGAGACTTTTCGTGTTACCAGTGTCGATGGCTGTCGAATCAATTGAAAAATAACGAAGTGTGTGGGCTTTATTCTGTTCCATTTAGAGTGGCCTCTACAACTATCAACATACTCTGAAATCCCGGGATTTATTACTAATTGTCGTACGTAGTCGTTTGCTCGCTTACTTCGTGTCAGTCTGTATTTGAATAATTTATTGATTTCCTCATGGACTTCGTTATCCATTTTTTTTTTATTGTGGAGGATTTAATGTGTAAAAATAATCCAGAGGTTTGTGTTGGTGGGGGGGGGGGGGGGGGGTGATAAAAGCCGGAATTAATTGTTGGAATAAAAGGGAAATAGCAAATTTTTAACTGCAGGATAATGAGAATTAAACAATTCAAGTTGAGATCATCGATTGTCTTTCGAGCATGAATACTCAATTGTATTTCAATCACCTCCTGATTAATATAGTCAAGATTCTGTTGTGATCTCAAATTATTCAATTATCTTCTGCTTCTGTATCTTGTTTTGTAATTTTTTTTTTAATGATAAGCTTATGACCTTTCGCCTGGTCTACGACAAATGTTATCAGTATCTGAGGACAATATTTGGGACTAGGAGAAGGAAACACAGTTTCAATTTCCGTATATTAGTCTTTATAAATATATATTTATAATGATGTGTGTTTAGGTGGGATTAATTAATCTGCTTTAGTCAATACATATAGGCCAATCACAACAATCCGGATAAACTTTGGTCTTGTCTCCAAAACGAGTGCCATTCCTCTTCCCCTCAGGACAGTCCCACATTCCGCATCTGAAATTATTTATTCATTCATTATTACTACTCTGCTGTTAATGTCGTCGTGTTATTTCCCAATTTCTGGAATATTAACAATTAATTTTGTTTGAATTTGTAACTGATGAGTTGAAGTAACAATTGGGTATTGCATGCGTTGTTCTACGCGTGAATAATTGCTACTGCTCAATTATTTGGTCAACGCGTAATTGTCGCACAATAAATGCAATGGGTTTAGATTAGAAGCATCAAAATGTCATTGCCTTTTATGCAATAAAAATTAAAATCTCGTTATTCAAAATTAAACATTATTACCATAAAGTACTTGTTTTATAACGAAGCATATAAATGCTTAGTTTGCGGAGTAATAGGACTGTTGTTCTCATTTATAAACAATCTAATTTGCATTAAGAGGCATTCTAATACTTTTTAAAAACTCGTTAATGATCATAATGATCAATGACATAATCACTCATTTCACTGACTTCTAATCTGACCAAGAAAGGAAAATTTATATTATTATCATTTATTTTTTATAAAATTCATAAATTTTCAGAATTTCCCAAGAATTTCTTTCAATCGGCGATCTCTGAATTTTTTTAGATCTCCCAGTTTTTTGAACCAAAAAAATTTATCAGCTATTTCGGTTTTTCCGTAAATAACAAGTAAAATGGAGTTTAATTCGAGCATTTATCATTTGACTAATAATAATGAAAGACATTTTAAATTTGATTTTGAATATCTTATCCCCAAATTATTTTACGCAGTCAATGTTTGGGATTTTTAAGGTATAAATGGCAGAGATTTCGTAATTTATTCCTCAAAAATATCAATAGCTGACCTTGTAAAATAATCCGAGCATAACATATAATAATAATTAATATTATAATGCGATTCGACTAATTCGACGAAGGAATTCTACTCACCCAACACCAGAAATGCCCCCATCTTCCAGGCACGTAAGCAGGCCGCACGTTTTAGGCATTTTTTCTCCAGTTTTCAAAATTTTTCCATTCACCTCGCAGTCCGCTGTTAAAATAATCAATAAATAAGCAAATAATTAAATAAAAAAATCCAGATTTATAGATCGAAAGTGCAATATGCTCACCATTTGCCTGGGCAATGAGGACACCAGCGATGATCAGTCCCAAGAATACCGCGGATTTCATGTTGACAAGTTTATCCAAAAATCTCGGAACAACTACTGGACAATGACGGCGACGATTCCATATATAGTGGCCCCCGCCCCCAAAAAACTCAGAAATTTATGGGAGTGACCAGCCTGCGGCCGGGGACCTTGTCTCCGACGTGAAAATTTCCGGGTAATTTATTTCGAAGATGACACCGAATATTCAAATTTATACCGAATGTCGTAACGAATATCAATTTCCAATAAGTCAGCTGAGATGAGGTGTCTTTGGGGATTATCCGACGATCTGGGAGGCTTGCAAAAAACGGACATGTTAATCTTGGCTAATGTCGGCAAGAAGATTTTTGAAAATAATAGACAGGACATCTGAAAATTTCCTCAAGGTTCAGACTGGAGAGCCTGGCCAAGTCATGACGAATTTCTAATAGTGTTCCGGAAGATTCCACTTGATGAGAGGACAGAAATTAAATCATTGTCATCGGTTACACCGCGCCCATTGTAATATTTTTTTAATCATAAGCCGCTGGGCTTAGGCTTAATGATGTTTGCAACGAAGGCTATCTCTCTTGGAAAAAATACTTGGGTCGAGGAGAGTAAAACTACGGCTTCTTTCTTATAAACTATTCTTTATAACCATTGATTTATAAAAATGCAAGTGCTGGAGGTTTTGAAGCAGCTTTAGTCAGAGCAAATAGGATGGTCACAACAATCCGGATAGACTTTTGTCTTGTCTCCAGCGTGTTCCCCAATTTGCTTCCCGGGGGCGCACTGGTACACTCCGCATCTGAAATTATTTATTATCCATTGCCCATTTATTATTATTTTTCTATCCTCGCCCTGAGAAATATAGTTATCACGACAAAAATCGGAGAATAAGGTCAGAAAAATCTCAGTCAGCGATCCTCAATTTTTGAGTCCTGGTGAGCTAACTTCTAGCACTGCTCCAGGGTCTTATTAGCTTTGAGGTCATCATTAGATGGCTTTGATAGCTAATGAGTACGGCAAAAAATTACTAACGGTAGTTTGCAAAATTTTATGCGATAGAAAAACAACTTGTCTAAAAAGCAATTCCTTCTGAGGAGCATCGGAGTGATTTACACAGAAATAATTCTCGATAAAAATGATCTGGAACCCCTAGACCAAATAAAACTCACCCAACACCAGACAAGCTTCCATCCGCATTGCACGTATCAATGCCGCAGATAACGGGAATTTGTTCTCCAGTTTTCAAAGTGTGACCCTCATGTACGCAGTCGGCTGTTAAAAATTGCAAAATAAGAATTCAAAATCTCAAAATTTAAGGTCAATAAGGTAAAGCAAAAATGTCTCACCATTTGCCTGAGCAATGAAGACTGCGACGATCAATCCCAAGAAAAATCCAGAATTCATATTGACAAGTTTGTTCAACAATTTCGGAACGACTAATCGTAGATTATCACGAAGATTCCATTTATAATAGTTCCCCCTCTGCTCTCGTGCAAAAGTCAGAGCCGATGAAACGCTGGGAGTAAGAATCCTTGGGAGATGAGACCTCGTCTCTTTGACATTGAAATTTATAAGTATTTTATTTCAGAGATGCTTGGAAAATTTATGATATCTGCATCAACACTTCAGATGCATAATGCAAGAGGGTAAAATACTTATCCCGTAATAGCATAAAAAATTGTTATCATTTAATAGAAAATCCAGATTGCAGTGGCATTCACTAAATCCAACGGACTAACTAAACTATTATTTCGTCATTGAATCCACAAATTGATTAGTAATTGCATAATAAATTTATTCCACGAGCATTTATAAACTTAAGCGAATTAAATCGAGAATTGCGAGAAGAATGTAATTGCGGCGATGATGGAGGGAAAACCACAATTCGATAAGCATCTAAACCGCGATTTATTCATGTGTGGAAATACTAGATTTTTTTTAATTAACATCCTGCCTTGGGCTATCCTATTCCGCGCAAATCGGCCCACCACAGCATTCAGGATAACCTTTACTGTCATCCTGCTCTCTGTACCCGACCGTTTTTCCTGGTGGGCAGGCCTGATCTCCACACCTGAAATCCCAGTTTTCAGGATGAAGATCGACATCAATGAGTGAATGACTGAATGAATTATTCCAAACTCACCCTACAGCAGATGTAGTGCCATCCGGGTGACACGTGAGAGTGCCGCAGGTGATGTTGTAGGCCCCAACAGCCAATTTCCGACTTCTGTAGTCACATTGAGCTGTCAAAAAAGGTACCAGTTAAATTTGCGATCAGGTTTTCGCATGGATTCTTCTTAATAAATACGAGACAGTTAAAGCACTTGATTTTCCACTGAACGCTTGAAATTTTCGTGATAATTCGGCTGAAGTACAATTTGAATAAATTTCCCAATGAAGAATCTACATTTTTAACACAGCTGTCTTCAATAAAAAATGTAGCCTTCAGATACTGCTCATCTGGAGAACGTACCGCTGGCCTCCCCGAGCCAAAGACTCCCGAGAGCTATTCCGCAAAGAATGACGAGCCCCTTCATCTCCACCATCTTCCAGAGGTCTCTAACCGTCTAATGATGATCATCCTGAAGTATCACCCTTTATACCTCCACTCGGAGCCACCCAGGCCGCCTCAATCCGATAAACATTTGCACACCGTCGAGAATAATTTATTTTCCCAGTTATTTTCCCCGAAATCCGCGATAACTTCATCATTTTTTGTCAGACAGTGCGCATGATGCTAAAAAATTGTTGTTTCAGGGAGCCGCAGATGGAATCCACCCGTTTGCTATCCGAGGAAATATACCGCGAGCGTCTACGAAGCGACAGCCTCTTCAACCCCACCACCCGCCAGCCCGAGATCCCCCAGAACTCCATAAACGACAGCCAAAGTATTCACAACCAGGCGCACCATCAGAGCCGCAATCAAACTACCCGCCAGGACGACATATTCGACAATGATGATGTATTCGGTCCACCACCACTGCCAAAAGCCAATTCCAAGTCCAAGTCCAAAGTAAACTCACTGTTTGACGACTCGGATTCGGGTGACGATCTATTTTCGAACACAAGTTCCGGATCGCGCTCGCAGAAGAGCGCCGATCAGGCGGCCGCTCAGTTCGCTGAGAAGCCCAAGATCAGTAATAGTGCGAGAGCTGGTCTCTTTGACGCTGACGTATTTTCGACTCGAAGTGCTTCGGACATTGACATTTTCGCTGAATCTGGTACTGGCCGACAGCCCAAAATCCATCAGTCATCGGCGAAGGTTGATCAAGGGGTGAATCCCTCTGGCAAGCTCTTCAGCAAGAGCAGTAATTTGTTTGACGACGAGGACGACGAGGATCTCTTTGCTGTTAACAAAACAACAGAGAGGATGGTTGATAATGAGGATAAGGCCTTGGCAGCTCCTCCAAATGCCGCGGAAAGTGCAGTTATAAAAAAAGATTCTGCTGATGCAATGCCGGTGGAGGTGGGTGGAACGATGGAAAAATCTGGCTTTGGTGATTCTTCTAATCTCTTTGGAGATACTGATGAGGAGGAGGATGACAGTTTATTCGGTCACAAGAGGGAAGTCAAGAGCTTCGATGGTCCACCTGTTGGGGAGGGGGCGTCGACAACAGATGGCCCAGCTGTTTCAAAACAAAAAATCACTGGAGATGGCACGAAAATAGAACCGCCCAAGAGCTTGAGAATTCGCCTACCGATACCTGGTGAGGAGGCTGGTCAAGCTCCTCGAAAAGCTGTTTCCGGAAAAATTGCTAATTTGATGGGGAAAATGGGGGATTTGAAGATACTGTCGCCTACGGATACGCCGCCGGTTTTGAGGAGAGGTGAGCCGAGACAAGACTCGGGGGACACTACTCCGGATAGAGATAGTGAGGATGGAGGGGCTATGAGTGCACCGAAAACACCGACTTCCCCGTCCCCACCGAGTAAGTGAATTCTTTCAGATGATTTTTTTCTTTTAAGGCAAATGATGCATTCTTCTCGATTGTAATTCAAGGTAAACTTGAGTTTTAATGCTCTGGTCGTTCGTTTTATCACATCTAAGTTTCTATTTATTTTCTCGTAATATTTACCATGAGAATGTTCTCTACTTATCGTCTTGAATAATTCCCTAGACTTATGTAATTATTTTTAGAAGATGAATATTTTTTTCCTGGAGATTTTGCGAGTAAATATTCCTTGGAGGAGTTATAATTTTTGGTGTTTGGTTGCAGAGGGTTTACCGTCGAAAGAAGCCTCGTTATCTCCATCGATTCTTGATACTGAGACAGCAGTGAGTTTCGATGTCCCGGTGCAGGTGGAGACGCTGACAATTGCATCGAAGGTGAGAAGTTTTATGGAAATTGTGTCAATTTCTAAACAATCATTCCTTCCTATTTAAACATTTCTGGCAATATTGTCACAGCTGAAACATGAACAAAACATTTTTAACTGTAGAATTCAAGCCAATTATTACAGAACTTCCATTGACATTTCCTGCAAATGATTCCAGAGCCGGGCAAGGATCCCCGCGAAACGTCGGCCTCAGAGTAGACAAGCGCGTCAATCAGCTCTCCGCCACAGTGGCATTGATTTCGACAGTCCAGACGCGCCGGAGTCTGCCGCTCCAGAAAGTCCAACTCACCCGGACGACGCACCCCTGGACAGACTCTCAGCACCAGCCGATGAACAAGTAGCGAAGCCGTTCCTGAACTTGCTCACCGAGGATAAATCCGAGTTAAGCCTGGGTAAGGAGAGTTCAATGAGCATAACGAAGAATACTTTGTTGTCTCCGTCAACCGACGAGGAGGACCTCTTCGACGTGCCGCCAGATTTACCTGAGGATCCCCAGAAGGAGGACACGCTGTTCGGCCGAGCGCCCATTCTCTCCCCTGTGTCTCGTCTGGAGGGGACCAATTCGAAGAAACAAAAGACGAAAGAAGAGGTGATGACTGAGGAAAAGGCTGAGGATGTGGAGGTGTCTGACCCTCTGAGGAACTCGAGACACGATGCCCTGAAGGATCCAAGCCAGCTATTTGCATTTGTCACGAAAACTCCATCGCCAGAGAAGGCTAAGGATCTGCTGAGTGACGATCCTGATGACAGCCTCTTTTCCCAGATGTCCTCGAAGAAGCCCAACCCTTCGGAGCCGATAAAAGGTCTTGATCTGTTCGCAGACGACGACAGCAGTGGAGACTTGTTCTCAGGTCCCTTTGCCAAACCAATACCGAAGAAAGTGATTAAAGAGACGAAGGGCAGTCTCTTCGATGACATCAATAGCGATGATGACAACACGACTGATGACCTGTTTGGCTCGGCTTCGAGCAAAAGAAGTGATAACAGCAAATCTGAGGAGAACGAGGCCGACGTTGACGAAGTGATCAATTCGCCGGGATTGTCTCCGAAGTTGAGTGGCCCTGGGGATGATGAGGATGAGGATGACGAAGAACTGTTTTTCGATGCCAGCGAAAAACCTTCAGATGCGAATAGAGAGGAATCGCTGTTTCCCTCGGCCAGCAAAATCTCGAAAACTAAATTGGAAGATATCTTTGGAGATCCTTCCAATGGGGGTGATGATATATTCTCGACGAAGAAATCCGATGTCCAGCCCGGATTATTCGCCAAAAGCTCCAATTATTCGGATGACAGTAATATATTTTCTAAGAATGTTGGGGATATTCTGCCGGTGGCAGGCTCTGCTGTTAAGAAATCGGTTACTAGGGATTTGAAGAAAACAGCTGAGAAAATTGTTGAGGATCCATTGAGCATGTTTCAAGATGAATAAGCCAGGGGATGTCTTGTAGAGAAAGGTGAATTGGTGCATATTTTTCTATTTCGATATTTCTTTTGGTTCTTGGGTGAATCCAGTGTTCGTGCGAATTCGATGGTAAGTTGAGTCGCAATATTGCCCCAGGTCTCACCGCTTGTCCTCTAGAACTTGAACTTCACTTCTTGAATTAAAAAATATGTCAATTCGCTCGAGCACTGGACACTTCTTCTGACTAACTGGCGCCAATCATGACAGACTATTTATTTAAACATTAATACTGTTGATAGGCTTTAATTAGATTATTGAAAACAAGAGTGAAAAGATATTTTGTACTGTACATATCGATAACTAAGACATTTCGCCTAGAAATAATCCCGAGATTATTCTCACTCTGCTAATATGAAGAGCCTGTAAATAAATCATTGAGAAGATTTAATGTTGAATTATCCAAGTGTAAATCATGATTCTATCAATTATCATTTAATAAAGAGAAGAACTACGTCATTATCGAATCATTATTGGTGGAACAGACTGATCAAAAAACATCACCTGCTTGACCCGCCGAGTTGACAACCGAGTAAAAGGAATAATAAAGACTCAACGCTATGACAAGCCTGAAATATTGAATTCATACGGAATCCAGATTCCTCATTCAACGTCAATGCATTGCGATACTTTGTATCTACGCGTTCTCTGGCTAATATATTTTTTCATTACGCAATTTCGGATTTTTCTTTTGCATTTTTACACCAACAGTTGTACGAAAATTAACAATTCTCATCAATTTTATTTTGGATATCAACTGTTGATTGAGAAATTAAAATTAGTAAAAGAGTTTCATCTGATTGCATTAAATGAATTTTCTACTAATTATTATCAGACCCTCATAATATTTTGAAGAATTTCCAGGTGAAGAAAAAATCTGACGTCAATTCCACATTTTATCTGAATCCGCTTGACAATTTAAAGAGAATTTTTTTCATTCATTTAATCGGATTTTGGGTGACAAAACAATTCTCCGGTCATTCCCCTCGATTATCTGGATTTCTAATTCATTTGTAATTTGTTTACGACTTAATATTAAATAAAATAAATACAATGAGAGCGAGTGAGCTATGAGAAGTCAGCAAAAAATTAATTGACACGAAATCCGGAATTTCCACTCGATGTCAATTTATATTCCCAAGTTTTGTCGCAAATATATTTTCCCATTATGCATTATTTCATATGTTCTCATTACACTGATTTCCTACCCAATCGATTTGCAACTCTTTCATATGTCAAATGTTATAGTCATCGCAGGGGTGAGAACGGATTTGACCCTTATAATCCAGCAGAAGGAGACATCAATGCATTAATTGTCTCTTTTTCTTATTTTTCTCGAGCAAATGAAATCGAAACTATGCGACCTCCGCTGGCCACTTAGTTTTATTCTTTTATTTACATTTGAATGAAACAATTTACATTTCGATGGACAAACTATGAGCCTCATCGTTGAATATCATCATTACTTTGGGGTGATCTATTACGTATTTATTCGACTCGAGTTTACCGAATACATTACAATCATCCAATGTTGGCTTCCGATTGACAACTGTTGACCTTCAACTATTTCGTTGTCTTCGTCTTCTATTTTTTCAAATTGAGGTAATTCACGGGTGCACACTCGCAACGAAACGGTCAAGTCGAAGGAATTCGCAGTCAACGTTTGTTCGTCGTCGAATCCACTTCGGCCGCCGCCAGTGCTGGCTTACGTTCATTGTTTTTTTCCCCCTCTTATCTCAATAATTGCCGTGAGTTTTAAATAAAGTAATTGTTCAACAATCGATAAGCCTTTACCTCCATTTCGTTGGGAGGTTTTTCGTCAAGTGAATTTTTTTCCACAGGGACATTTGGCTCTCCTCGAGAGTACGATTCACCCATTCTATGCTTCTTTGATACAATTTTTTGGTTTTTTTGATAGAAATATTTGAGAAAATGTCGGCGGGAAATGGAGACAAGGGAATCATGGAGAAAGAGGTGAATGAGCCGCTCGTGTCAGATTACGAGGTGCACAGTGAAATTGCCGAATTTTATGCGGGATGCAATGTTCTTATTACCGGGGGCTCCGGTTTCCTCGGGAAACTTCTTATTGAGAAATTACTGCGGTAAGATTTTTTGATTTTATCCGCGTTTTGAGGGTTTTTAGTTTCTCCAGCTGCAAAATAAG
>JAPYZM010001458.1:0-23152 GCA_030522845.1 Psyttalia concolor
GCTCGCGTGGTTGGCCACCTCGCCTTCGGCTCGGTTTGCCAAACACCACGCGAGCAAAAAACCCCATAACGCCCATCCGGCAATATACTATTTCATCTCTAAGCCATAAAAACTAGTCGGACGAACGGCGACACTAATTATGTATCCTACCACAAGTAAAAAGCCCTTCTCCTCCTTTTCCAAGACTCTGATCGCCATTTTCGTCATCTCCTCGAGACTTGGCTGACCTTGAGGCCCGGTATTCCTGTTCCAGTCCATGCTGAGATGTCCATTGGCGAAAATTCCCATCAAGTAATCGATTTCTGTGGCATTGATCCTGTTCAATTCCTCGTTGTTCTGAACGAGTTTATGACGGAGATGTTTCTTTTTCTTGTCATTTTTCCAATCGGACAGTAGGTCTCTTCCGTCTGAGCTGTAGCAGGCCCATGTGTCTATCGGATCGAACTCAGTACCTGTCACGTTAGACTTTAACATCTGCCTTCCACCACCCATGATAACTCTGATGCTATTCCCGGGGGCGTCTTCAATCAATTGGCGTGCAATATCTTTGCATGTCCGCGACGATTCTGGTATTTCTCTCTCACACTCCCATTTTCGATTGGGACAGTGGGCATAGAGAGGGGCTGGGGTGGCGTGTGTTACTCTTGTTGTTGTGACGAAACCTGGATCCAGATAGTATTCATTTTTCTGAATTGAATTAAGACGATTGAGGAATCGAGCTACTCAGTTTGTCGATTAGCATTCGAGTGAATTTCGATTTGAATTTCAGTCGATAGAATCTGACATCAATTGACCACACATGATTGATTACAAGAGAATTTCGATTATGGAAAACCCCTTGCGATCAATTTATTTATCGTTTTAGAATAGTTTTCTCATTTTTAACAAGAGAATCAACTGAACCTCCAGTCGATTCTGAATTGTCTCCCGATTATTAATAGGAGAATCGACTGATTCTCCTGTCGATTGAGTCTCGATGGTCCCCCTTCCCTCAAATGAATCGACTTCCAAGCGATCAATTCATCTGTCGTTTTAGAATAGTTTTGTTGTTTAATAAGAAAACCGACTAACCCTCCAATCGATTGCGTTTCCATTGTTTTCTATCACCAAATCAATCGACCACTTGATTTATTGTTCTAGAATGGTTTTCCCATTGCAATTAAAAGAATCAAATAATACTTGTCGTTTGTCGTATTCGAAATCCCCTTGTAATCGACTCTGTATGTGGTCGATTTATTTCCGATTGTATCGACTGAAATTCAAATCGAAATCCCCTCGACTGCTAATCGACCAACTGAACCACTCGTTTCTTCAATCGACTCTTCCGCCAGGTGGCATGCTTTTTTACGTTTAGTAAGAATTCTATCTATCCCAGATTGATTTATCTATATGTATCCTGGAGAGAGAATCATTAACCATCAATATGACTGATCGGTGATCGTCACTGGATGGAAATCTCTCATATCTCTTTCGATTTTGATGAAAGAGCGATACATAATCGATCAAATCAGTGCGAGATGATTTCGACTATCATAATTTGTTCGAAAAATTGAATAAATATCATTAAAACCCAATATATTTGAAAAAATTAGGCTTATCCAGATACCGACCTGTAGCTTTACTCGCGCGTTGTGCCCACTCTATTATCGACATTACATGATAATTTTTATTCAAGCTCTTCTCGCAGTCGTCCAACGCGACATTGCCATCGAGGCCAACAACGTGAGAATTTGTCTTGACCCCGCTGAACAGTGCCGTTGCTGTTGATGCTGAATCAGGTACTTGCTTGTTAGTGTTATAAGTCTGTCGGTAACATCGCTGAAGTTAGGATTTGCTGAACAAAATGGCCGCTGTCGTAAGTACTAAGATAGCAAGATAAGTCAAATGATTACATCACTGACCTTGATGAGACCCACGTGAGGTAACTTTTCCCACGCAAGATAACTCGTCTCGCCTCCATGATAAATCCTGCTGGCTGTGATTGTATCAATACTCATTCCATCTCCAACAAAAACAATAACGTTTTTAGCCCTTCTCAGGTTCCATTGTTGGGCCAATGACTCTTCAATCTCCAGTTGCGCCGAGTTCCTCCAGTATTCGGCATCTTCTTTCAAAAATAAAAAATATTTAAAAAATCGCGTCTACGAGTTATGCTTTTTCCACTCCACGAACCTTCCAAGGCAACTATTTGGTGAAGGTTCAGGAGGAGTAGGAAAATTTGTCTGCACATGATGAAGTGATTCTCTTCCTTCAACTAACTCAGTCATTTCTTTCGGCACGAGAGCCTGCGTCAGAATTATATAATGATAAGGTGGGCTGCAGTCATTCGTTAGTTATCGTCCATCATAGAGGACAGGTGATGAGGTGTCATTTTAAAGATTACGAGGCTGACTCTGCAGGTTTTTTAATGTGAATTGTTCAGCTTTACTTTTGGATTTCTAAATTTTAACGTATTATCAGCGGGTGGCAAAATCTTGCAGCCGTTTCAAGGATTCTGATGTGGATACTGTGGATATATGGGGGATGATGTATCGAAGGTCGATCAAGAAGTTTATCCCGTAACGTTATTAGGGATTACTTGGAGAGTCCTCCATTCTTACTTCCAGGACTCTACATATTCTCATATAGTTCATATAGTTGTGAAAATTCACCCACCAATACAACTGTACAGGAAAACAGACGCAGATGCACATAATATCATCTGATTATACGTCGGCTGCTGGTTAAAAAGTGTCGATAGGGTAGAGATCAATCTTGTTTACTAATTACAGCTGATAGCGATCGTGCTTTCTCGTGGAGTTTAACAGATGGCAACACTTGCGCACGCACTCTGTTTCTCCACAATAAAAAGCGAGCGGTAGTCCGCGTACGGGCTCGTCTAGGCGAAAGAAGACATTCGCAGAAGAACGGGAAGATTTGAGTTGAGCTAGAAACAGGGGAGGTACTGAGACATGAAGGGAAGAGACAACAGTTTCGATATTCTCTAGTGACGAGGAACCACCATATTCACACAGGGTGAATGGACAGGGTCCAAGCATAATGAGGCATTCTGGCCTTGACCTGCGAACCGGCCACACTTCCTTGACCACCTTCAATTATTATTTACTTCCGCATAATTCTTGTCGCGTGATTTTAGCTTGTGTAATAATCAGTTGTTAAATATTATTTTCGTCCCTGGCGCCCGTAAAGCCGCGATTCTAACCTCACTCCGTTCGGTTAGATCGCGGTTTTCGAGGCTAGAGACGAAAAATATTATACGTCACTCGACGATAAAAGTATTATCTGACTCATGTGATTATAATCTTCGCTTTCGGCCCGGATTATAAAGCCACATTCGTCGGATAATACTTTCATCGCCTGGTAACATAATGTACTATTACTCAACTCACATTGATGGACTCCCAAAAATTCATTACTACACATATATATAGTCTGAAGACCAATATCGATATAACACCCGAGCCGATGGCCGATCAAGCCCGAGTGCATTTGCTACCTGAAGAAATTTTAATTCTCCTTAGAATCTCCTATCGAAAAAGAATGGAAAATCATTGAAACATTTAATGAGTCTTCGAAGTAATCCATAAAAACTCAACGCCGAAGAATTTATTGATCGTCTTATTCTCCTCGGGGTTTTGTTTCGCGGAGGGGTTGAAGACGGTGAGTAGCATTTTTAGAGAACACAATTAGACTCACCCCCCCCCCCCCCTCCTCCCTGTCAGTGAGGTCCCATGGTGCGGGTGGAACGAGGGAAGAAATAAAGGGGTTGAAAAATGGTGGGACCGTATTCTGAAGGGAAACAGAAGACTATCCCGTATTGTCGTGAAAAAACCGGAAGTTGATATTTCTTCAATATCTCATCCCCCGTTGCAACCTAAAAAAATATCAATAAATGAATAACTCGTAATTAATTTGATTATGGAAGTTACGAAGCCTCATTATGATATTTTAATCATTGATACATTTCCAATAATTAATTGATGAAATACGTTGTTAACATTGATGACTTGATGGAAGTTGAGTAATTGCAATTCTATATGATATGTTGACTGTCAATATTTAAAGGCGTTCATTCTCGTCATTTTCTGTCATAAATTATCACCCGAATAAACATAATTTTTTATATTTGGGTAAACGAATAGATTGCTTCACCGGAAAATACATTAGTTAATAATAAATAGAGGGTAATTAATTGGTGGTTGTTTAATATTACAAAAATCGATTGATCATTCCCCAGGCATTTACCTAACGCTCGTCGACCGAATTCATATTACCTTGAGAGCTGTAATTTAATATAAGGCTTATCCGCCAATCTCTCAATATCACTAATTTTCCACAATTCCCATTCGTTATACTCATGGTTTTTTCGTACGAGTGGAAATATTGTATTCCCGGTCTGGAAATATGTGAATTTTTCTTCAGTTATTTGTGGACTAAATATATTGAGAAGGAATTCCCACCTATCCAAAATCCTTTCCCCCCATTAATCCCATGGAACGCATTCCCCCTACCTAATTCCCAACTGTTGCAAAAATATAGTCAATTACGTAGAAGTTTTTGTCTGTTCTAAAGAGAGTAAGACCTAAGGATGCCATGAAATAGTTGAAAATTTGTTAAAGAAGGCATGAGCCTTAATTCAAGCCAACAGGGGTAGCATGATTACAAATTATATAAGAAAGCCACCAATGAATAATGCCACTAGATATGTCACCTCCCGAGAAATATTAACTCCCTCCACTGAAAGTTCGGAATTGTATCCGACTGTTTCGAAATTTTCATGGTACGGTCACTGGAGAGGGTTTACATCCCACAAAGGGTTACTGAGAAAATACAGGACAGGAGGGACTCCACACGTTTGACCGGTATGTAAATCGGCCGAACCCGAAGCAATAATTACAAAATATTTTTTTTATTTTATCTCATCCCTTCCTCTAATACCAGAATTTTAATACCGGTATTGTTACTTGGGTGTACAGGAAGTCATTGTGCTTGCGCGGAGAATGATTTCACATGTTGAATTGAGAACATACTTGGAAAATAAATCGATAGCTTGACCGAAAGGATTCCGGTCGTTATTTGTTTAAATTGCTTTATAATAGCCTCAGTCGACTCTGGATTATCCGTAAAACTGATGATGATACTATAATAGCTTCTCAAGCGAAATAAAGAGAGAGGCGGCGGGAGAGGTTCGAACAAAAGAATATCGTGAAGGCGAAAGTGCCCTCGGAAAATAATAAAGCCCTGAGTTTTTAATTGTATCATAAATTTAAGAGCCTTTCTTGTTTATAACGTCAAGCTACCGTACCTCGGGATAAACTTTTGATGTGAAGTGATATTGTTTTTCAGTGGAGGTGCGAGGCCGTCGGGTCAAAGGAAAATTACATTTATGGAACGTCACTTATGAACATAAGTTCATGAAAAAAAAAAAAGATAATCTCAACCGCCCAAATATTTTTTTTTCCGGGTAAGTTCTCTAGGTCACCCCTTATAGCCTGAGGGATGGGGAATTAAAAAAAAACTACCGCTGCAGGGCGGGTAGCTCTCCCTCCATGAGGAGCAAAAAAGGTCACGAAAAAAACTGCAGTTACGAATCTATGGATGAACTTTTCAAGAACTGAGTCCTTTTCTTTTACAATCAATGGTTTTAATCGACCTCGGATAGACTCACCCCAGGGACGAAAATTTTCCAATTAAAACTCACTGTGAAACTGTTTAAAACTTAAAAACACCAAGAATAAAGTTATATAGCGAGTCCGGACGATTGGAGCCGTGAGACGGGCTGTACTCAAGTTTAATAAAATTTAAATTTTCTCTTTACACACACAGCCTCGGATTTGTTGATTATGAAAAAAGAAAAGTACGCATTCAAAATATTGAAAGACTGTGGTTTGAACTCAGAAAAACAAATTCACGAGCAAGAAATATTTTCAATACGATCAACGCTTAACACAAATATTTAAAACCATAAACAGATTTCAAAATTATATCTGAATATTAGTTGGTGGATGTTATGAAGCTCGATAAAACAAAGAAATTTTCAGAATTTTTACAAAAGTTGGTAAATTCAAATTTTAACAAGAAAATTAAATTTTGGTGTATTAATCGTGACGGATGGCCCAATTCAGTGACTACGTCTTCGTTGTTGGCCTGGTCCCGACACAATGCACTAAGAATACCGCCTTATTATGATTTTACTCGTTCATTAATGTTTATGATTGATTTCAGGATGGGTATGATAAAGCATACATTGACCGCAAATATAAAAAGAATAGGAGAAAAGGACCGAATAGTGGAAATAGTTGAGCCATTTTTCGGCACCAAGAATTTTAATAAAGAAGGATTTAGAAAAAAACTTATTGATCTGAGTTGGTATTGATAGAACAACAAAAGAAGTGTTCCTAAAGAAAAATTTACACCAGGTCAGAATCGATTGATTGATGAGTTTTATTGCTGCACATTATGTTGTACAAAATTATTCTAGGGAACAATCTGCAGCCGAAGCTGTTACAGTGCTGAAATATTTATCTCTCAAAAGAAAAATAGTATATTTCCGGCCAGTCGTTATGGGGTTTTTCACTCGCGTGGAGTTTGGTCAGCCGAGCAGTAGGCGAGGCGGCCAACTGCGCAAGTGAAAAAACCCCATAACCCTAGCCCAGAAACGATATTTTTCTGTAGTGATTTTTACCTTCTCGAGTTCGGGCAACAGCCCATACCAATCCCCGGACGAGGAAAAGTGAAGAGCAGTGTGGAAATCTAACAAACAGACGAGGAGTGGTAATAAAATAATAACAATAATCAAGTGCGCAAGGCACAGTAAGGCACAATTGAGAATCAGAGAGAGAGAAGTATAAACATACAGAATATTGAATGTTGCTAAAACCCAGAAAACAAATTCCACGGGCTTCAATGAGAAATTCATTGAATCATATTTAGCTAAATTTAAATCCCAGAAATCTGAATAGTAATGGGTGAAAAGCATAAATTATACACATATTTTAATTTGAAATCAGAGATGAAGATTGGTAATAAGTATGAATTTCAGTTATTAATTTACGTTTGAGAGGTACATAGAGGTAAATTACATTGATTACTATTGTTCAATCTAACATTTTAACATTATTACACAACCAAATATCCTGCAACCAAACAAACTATGGAAAATGAGATAAATTTTGAAGTTCTATGAAACAAGTAAAGTTTCAGAATTAAAACAACTATTTTTTTAATCTAAGTGTTTACAAGAAAATTAAATTTTAAGATCCAGTGCTATGTCCTCGTCGTCGGCGAGGTCTGGACAGAATGCACCGAAAATATCTCCTCATTACAATTTCACCCCGTAATTAATGTTTTATGATTGATTTGAGGATGAGTTCACCTTGACCATTCTTTTATGTATAAAATTATTGATAAATATTCGTTCGACATATTATTTCCTATTTTCTAGAGAAATCAAATGCTCCAATCATGCCGATAAGAATTGAGATTAGTAATGTCACAAGAAAACATTATTTCGAAAAATCGGTTTCTCACTTGTCGACTGAGTCTCCAACTATTTTACCATCAAAAGAGATTGAATGAATCCGTTGGGCTGATTTTTCTATTACCAGCGCATTCGCAAAAATATGGTAAAAATAGAGGAGAGAGGGCACTAGTTGGTAATGCCAGAATCAAATAGTCATAAAATTCTGAGAAATCAATATCACTCGGCAATTTTTTAAAATTCAAATTGTCAATAGAACACGTTCCTTCATTATTAAATATCCATCTTCCGTCGTCGTGCATGAAATAAAAATTAGGAAATAAACATTATCGAATATTTCAAGAAAATTTCGAAGGAAATAAGAAATAAAACTGGTGAAAAAAACAATCCCTTTTTAATTGAATGTTTTTAGAGTTCGAGGTGAATGATCGCTAGTTATTAAATTACCTCCTCGAGTAATAAATAGATAATTGAAATTTTAATAACCCCTTGCAGTCTAGTGAAATCCTTCGTACATTAACCTCCTGAATCCTGAATTCTATCTCCACTTAATTTTCTTTTCAATCTGACAACTCATGTCACTCAAAATATCTCATAAATTGATAATAATTTTGGTCAAGACATCCACCATTCACTCATTTCCCCTCCCACTGTATGCATAAACAATGTAAAATTCCGAATTGAACTGACGCCATTTTGACACTCATTATGTTGCATAAAAAATATCCAGAAACTGAGGAAATTGAGTGCGGTGAATATTTAACAGGAGTCATAAAAATTTCAACTTTCCGTAGTAGCACGAGAACCTCTAAGCACAGCTAATTCAAAATGGCGGCACTACCACCCCTATATAATTCTCAGAGCGACCCCTCGAGGCACCCTCTCAACCGAAACTGGAGGCGGCCTCGGGTTTGTTTCGGGTGGGGCGTACATACCTTTTCAAAATATGGCGTTTATTCCGCTTACTTTATTTATTTTCTTCGGGCGTTTATTGACATTACCTCCGATGCAATTATAGATACCTCTAACTATTAACGAAGTAAACATAAAATATTGATTTTTCATTTGTCATAAATATCTGAAGATTAATATGCCGAATGAGCATCAGAAAACGTTAATTATTATTGTTTTTTAAAAGTAAATCTTGCGAAAATGAGGTTTTTTTGTATTCAAGGGGTTCTACTACGAATAAATGCTGAAGTTGTGCGTTGTTATGCGAGATATTCCCCCTCGAATAAAGGAGAGTTTGAGGAAACTGAGATTTCGCATGTAAAAGCTGCAACCAGCCTGGACGCCTGACATTCCACGAAAATAGTTGGGAATTGACCCTCCTTTGCATTTACAACATACGCGAGAGAATGCACATTTTTCCCCCCCAATTATTATTCATGCAATGACGATAAATCATTATTTGCGGTTTGAGGTACTTCCGAAATACCTTATTTTGTGAAAAATTTCGCAATTGGTTAGACACCAAAGTTCCTCCATCTGTTGTTGGGTATTCCAAGAAAATCATTCTTTAAATTTCAAGAACTTTGTCCATTCCACTTTCGACACACTAGATATGAACGCACGCTTATAATTACGTTTGTAGTGCTTTCACATGAATTTATATTTCGTTGCATTAGACTATATACATATCTATAATATACATATAATGTATATCCGATTAATCCGGTGACAGAAAACGTTACATTGAATTTTTCTATAATTGATGGATGGATGCCACGTCAAATTTGGAAAAAAAATGCAAAATTTTCAGTAGAAAAAACATTCCAACCGCTTTGTTGAATATTGGGAAACTTCCTACTCGTCGTTCAGAAAAATATTTAAAACTTGTGAAATCCAATCAATTAATATTATTAAAATTGCCTGCGTCAAGAAAAAAAAAAAATCAAAAATTCAAAATTGCAAAATTTCAATATTTGACCATAAAAAAAAATCCTGCTAAAATCCTGGAGTGTTTTGTAACAGTTTTTTTGTCCTAAACAACAACAGATTGTTCAAGTGTGATGTTTCCAGGAAATTGGGAAAATTTTCACGAGCGTCAGCTACTGCGGACGTACCGTAACGGATGTATTGCAATTAGGAGGGAATAATAATGTTGATGTACCTGGGAGAGTCAATGATGCAGTCCAAGGGAATAATCCACAATGGCAATCACATGAAATTCCAAACAATCACTCATAATTTAATGTTCATAAATAACCACGGAAATAATTTACTCATCATTGAATTAATTCATCAATCATTGGTTATTCAAATGCATCCACTTGGCAGCTGTAATCGCTACTCTAGGTAATTAAAGAATTGAAACTAATCATTAAAAAAAAATTCTTTTCGGTGATTTAATTTTGAAATACGATTGAGTGATTCCAATTGCAAAAGATCGAATTACCCGTGAATTTTCCCACGGCTGAGAGCATACTAACCTTGCCCCGAACTTTTTCATCCTTTTAAAACATCACCGCATTTTTCTTACACATACGACCCCTAGTAACGCACATTCCCTTATTTTTACGATTCTGCGCGGATTAAATTCCGCTTTTTTACCTCTGAAAAGAGCCTGCGCGTCATTCTCCTCCACTCCTTCATTTTATATTCTTTATCCGGTGATTCCAAGCTACTCCGATTTTTAGAAAAAACTCCAATTCACTTCATCATAGGTCCTTCACCTGAAAATCGAGGCTAGAGTCCTCGAGAGTGGTTCGAACTCGATTAGGACGCTATTAACGGACCTAGAGTAGTTTGGGAAAAGAGGAGGTACCGGGATGGAGGAGAGGAAGATTTAATAGGATCAGCGAGCACTCATTTGGAAGGGTTTTGAGCTATTTCATCCACAACCAGTTACAAGCAAGTCAATCTCATTATAAAGAGGTAATCTGTTTGAAAAACCTTCATTTTCCTACAAGATATGCCCTAAAGGGTTTCAAAATGTCTATTCAATTACCAAATGTGGTCAAAAACTTGATGATTCCGAAAACATGTCTGAGTAGCTCGTTATAAACAACTGTTGTAATCGTAACCGGAGATAACACGAGAAAAACTACCCCTAACTGTGGCGTCTCCCAATGCTACATAAAAATCAAAATTAATATTAACATTAATAGTAAGAATGCCGGATGTTTGAATATCATGATAGATCTCTGCCTCAGAGTGAACTTTCACCGCTAGAACTTATCTTTCTAATTCAGGAATATTCATAACCTCGCCATATTAATTCCCTCAAATCCCGTACTTCTCTTTCGCCGTTAGCTAGGCCACCCCCTCCCAAGCCGAAAAGTGGTAGCGATCCCCTTACTATACCCGTAAAGATTCAAGAAGGGTTTTCATCCCAGCATCCACCCTCTGGACCCTTTTCACATAGGAAAACGATGGTAGACAACCTTCAGTATATAAGAGATGGGTATGAGACCTACCGCGAATAGGGTTGCGGCACATAGTCTCTCCCAGGCCATAAATTTCCTCTTCCTTTTAAGGAAAGGATGGAAAAGCAGAAGTGGAGGTGGCTGGTAGCTTCGAATATCTAGACGTAGGGTAGATTTCCCTGGGCTTCGTACGATAGAGAGTTCGTGCTATACGTTAGAAAGCTCAGAAACGGCGGGGAATACATATATATAAATTCAGACGGAATAAGGATCGCTACGTTCCAGCCCCCTTTCAGATGTCTCCCTGTTTCCTGGGGTTGAGTGGGTGGGGTAGCGACTCAGAAAGCGGTGGGGCTGCCACCTTCTTGGATCAATAAATGATTTAACATTCACAAAATGGCGGTTCTCAGCGTCTAGCTTGGGGTAAAAGAAGAGGAGTGGATGCACCCGGGCGGAGAGATAATATAATCTACCTTAGATTTTCATCCCAACAGAATGGCAATTCTCCGATGATTGGTGTTTTACTTCAAAAAACTTGATATGCCAGAGTTTATGGGACTTTTATGAAATGTTTGAGCGGAATGCAGGCTTCCTGTTATCTGACGTGACAACCAAAGAGCCAGATAAATAGGAAGTGGGGTGTATCTAAAACTTTCTTACCACCCCTAAATACCCTCAATGATGACATTTGAAAGCATTCGTCGGATGTCACACACTGTATAACTAGGATAGAAGGGAGTGGTTACTTGAATTTCGACTTTACGTCCAATTGTTTCCGGACGAGACTCACGAACATCCCTTGTTACTCACCCGCAGTAACGCTTGGTAACGTCCAGGTTTGCCACCACTCTCTCACTTTGCTGAGGAAAAGAGCGAGAGAGAGAGAGAGAGAGAGAGAGAGAGAGAGAGAGAGAGAGAGGGAGAGCAGAATCTGATTAGCTTGGTGGAGAACCTACGGAAATTGGATTTCGAGGAGTCGAAAAGTTACATTAGTTGGTGCGGGTCTTGAGGAAATTTTTATTAATTTTTTTTTGGCTGAAGTCACTCGATGTGGCCCATTGTCAGCATTCATGAGGAGATCTTTTCATTCAACATCTAGAAATAATCCGCGATCTAGTTAAACCATAATTCACATTAATGCGATGCAGTAAACTGGACTTTAGGTTCCACTCATATTCGCGATGGCGTTGCTCGCGGCACCCCAGGGCAACGATGTTACACAAGATACCTAAATATTAAGAGAGCATTAACCATAGCTTGCTATGCCTATGTACAGCCTTCGTATATGCAGCCATTTTGCTGTAAATGGTGGAGATACTGTATTCTGGCCCTCCTTGCAACATCGGTAGCATATATTATTACGTTGTAAGAGGTGCTTGCCTGACTCCCCTTTATACTTGGAAAGCTACGAAACCAACTAAGGACCCACTTCCAAGATTATGGAAATCGCTAGTGCAAGATTACATGCTGCTTGCGGGGCACCTCATAACATTAAAATTTCTCAGGGTATTATCATATTTTCGAGGCGGTGGTTGTTGATCTTATCCGGTCTCAAATCAGGAGTTACTGATTTACAATATTATTTTCATCATGCTGTGTCGGAAAAGTAACTTTTCAACCCCGCTTCGCGTCGAGTGACTGAAAAGTTACTTTTCCCACACAGCGTGATGGAATAGTATATTATGCAACATGTGCGCAATTGTGTTTTTGGCTCGTGGGAGGTTGTAACACCAACCGAAGGCGAGGTTTTGGGCCAAAAACAATTTTTTTTTTCCACTTGTTACGCGATATAGTATTTTCTGTAGTTATGAAAATTCGAAAACAAGCCTGGAATGGTGTTTGCCACCGAGTGACTAAATTTGGTCGATTTTGAGAAATGTCTGACAATACCAGAAATTGATCACTACCTGATTCATAGCCCTGAATGATTTACTTCCAAATGAACACGCTTAAACCCAAGCATTTAATTCTACTATGATTGTCACACCAGTCGCCATTGTTAGATAATCTGATTAAACAATTATAATGGCACAAAGGTGAATATTGATACCACTCGGTATTATTAAAATTCCCGAAAGTGCTTCATGTTTTCCGAGATTATTTGTCGATAATTAGTTGTCGATAAGACGAGAAGCAAAGGAATTGCCGCACTATTTTCTATACTCGTAAAAAAAACATACTCGAAAATACCAGACATCGATCGCTACCCGATTTCCAACAGAGAATAATTGATCTTAAATGAATGCAGTTCAACCGAGTATTTCATTTTACCTGTCAGAATAACTTCATCAATTTCCATTATTGGATAACTAAAGTATTAAACTCACCGCCTAACCAGATGTGAATAGTCATAATTAATTGTAATCCCGGCGACTTCTTGATAGTTTCCCCCTAAAATGGTGGTTGAGGGTGGATTTTGAAATTTACAAGGAGAAGGTCTAAACCTGTAAGGTTACATTCTCACGCTCGCATCACATATCTTCATTAAGACGCTGGTATACAGAGGTCCACAGGGTTAGGTACTTAGTTTTAGGTGGCCAAACTGAAACGTAGGAGGAAGGTGTGGGTGGTAAACTGAAGGAGGGAATAGGCAGTGTGGATGGGATGGCTGCAGCAACGGAGGCAGTTACTACCGGGAGACCAAGCGCTACCCGGAGTTCCTCCAAGTTTGTTGTGTGTGAAAACAGGGTCTGATTTGAATTTATATTACTTGGCTGCCCCGTGTGCACCAAGCACCACCCCATCCACTTCTACCTTCTATTCCTCCTTCTATGGTACCTATTTCAACCTCCACCTCCGGCAGCCTCATTTCTTCGAACACACACCACCAGTCGTCCCGGAAATTTCCATATATCTGAGAAACTCGGAGGGCTGAGCTGTGGAAACGTTGGAAAGCATCAATTCCTGTGGTAAAAGTTTTGGAAAATTTTACAAGCTTTTTTTAACGATTATGGATCAGACTAAATTGGAAATTCAAGTTTGGTTTATGCCAAGACTGTGACGAGGTCTAGTACAGAAAATAGTTTCAGGTAAGTTGGAATTTTTAAAATTGGTCGGGGTTGATGTTTCGTTGAACTGCTAATCTTCCCGACCAATTCTCAACGACGAGCCTCGTAACGAATTTCCCGATAGACTATATTAATGTAGAAATTTAGACAAGCTTCGTCAGAAGTTTTACAAAGAGCGAGAGGATTTCACTTTGAAGAATTCGAAAGGGGTGGGGAAATATACTCTCCTCCGAATAGGATCTAGACGTCAGTGCCTATCGATCGCAATCAAAATCGCTTCGATCGGATGACGTGGCTGGGCGGAGGTGAGAACGAAAGGAATTGAAAGATCAAAATTTTTTGTAATCCTTATTTTTAAAAAAACTCATAAAGAGGTGGATTTCGCTCCGAAACTAATCCGATCTTGTCCTCGATGATGTCTATTGAATGGCAAGAATAACGGCGAGATCAAGAAATTCTTTGAAACCGCATTGAAAATAAAGGCCATAATTCACCCTCGGCACCAATTAAACCGTTAAATCCACTTCCCCACGATGAATAAAACCCAAGTACTCAATTTCAAGCCGCGGCTTTTTACGTGAAAATCCAGTGGACACCCTCTGCCAAGCGTATACACCATCCATAACACTGGGTACTAGAGGGGATGATTCTCACGTTCATTGGGAAAATAATACTGAGGGAAAGCCGAGGGTTGAAAAACACGAGAGTATGGGGGTGCAACACATTGCTTTGAGCGCTTTTTAAACGCCTGATGTATTTATATCCCTCCTCACACCAAAAAGTCCTCCACCTCTTTTTTGCACTCTATACCAAGTCCTCCGCCGTTGACGGTTAAGCACGAAACAATTAAAAGCTCGGTGGTGCCTCCCAGAAACAAGACCCAAACCCCCCCGGTGAGAGTTTTCCTCTTTTATACACCGCACAGGTCCATTCAAATTGTACACATGACACGTATACAAAACAAATTTTACTCGGACTATTTCGTACTAATTCGACGGAAAAATTTCACTCTCGGAATTTTGTGAGAAATCAGTTCTCCCGCGAACAGATATTGAAAAAAAAAAATACTGGTATGTTTGTTAATCCTGTTGTTGAAAAATTAATAATTAACAGTAAACTATGGAGAAAAATTAAATTTACATAAAAATTTACGAATTAGGAATAATATCAACAATTTTGGTTTAATTTACAAAACAAATGTAGAGGAATATTGACAAACTGAAAATTATCGTTTCCAAATTGACCCCCTGCGGGCAATATTTATTTATTTATATTTCTCAGTAAAGGATTGCCCGAAGTGATAGCAACGAGTGTTTAACTGAAACTGTTCGTCTTGGACTTCGCAGTTGTCAAGAAAATCAATGCTGAAACCTGTCTTTCATGGACAATTTAGGTACGAGGTATTTGTGTGATCGTTTGAGGTGAAAACAGATTCACTTTCCACGTGATGTCCGAGAATGTAGGACATGACCTGGTGAGGAGAGGAGGGAGGATAGATGTACGATGGGGGGTATTTCCCACAGGACGAGTATTACGTGTCCGGCGCAACCTGCTTCTCCCCCCGGCTACCACTACTACTGGTCAGAAATCGAATGGTCAAGCAAGCCGTCACTGTGTCTCAGCTTTAATGTTGAATGGTTGAAGTGGTCAATTGGTGAGAAAAGACACCCGGTTTTTCTGGAAATCTTACTCGTTCGGACTTCCGAGGAGATACTGTTTGATTTCTCACGGTTTCAAGTTGTCTAACCGGAGAAGTCTTTTCTTTAATTTTTTGTTTATGTGAGAGACAATATTTAGGCGCAGAACGTTACCCAATTTTTCCGTTTTAATTACATTAAATTGTTGATTAACAGAATTAACTGAGAAATTGTAAAATCTGTACGGTTGATTTTGCGAAAGGTCATAGTCAAGAAATATTGAAAATTATTTAACTTGTTTGGTTTTTATGAGCAAAGAAAACAAGAAATTAATATTATTTCTATAGAACAAACAATAAATTTTGAGTATATAGTTTTTTTAATAAAGGTCGAGAGGTCACAGAAAATGACAGTTGAAAAAAAATGATAAAATCCAGCGATTTTTCAGCATTCGCCGTTTAGTTGGGATGAGCAAGTAATTTCATCCGTCGCTCGTGTGAAATTGCGCCCCTAGGGTCCTGAGTCCCCCCAAAACAATGGGACCCCTGATCCAAAAAAAAATCGCGGAAATCATGAGGAAGTAATTATCACTGGTGATTCGCCTATTGTTTCAACATTAGGTGGAATTGAGACAATGTAAAAAAGTTGGTGACCTGTCACTCATTTCCATGCCACGTGGTGGTGAATTTTTGCGACAGTTGTAGTGCAGTGGCAGGCCATTTGCCAACAAAATTCTGGCCCATTCATGTTAACAATGAGTATTGTTGTCCTCACGTGGACAGGGAATAAGACCAACGATGGGGGCTTTAAGCTCACTCAAAGGCAACACAGGAAGACAATTAAGTCGTTAGTGGACACTTCTCGTGGTGGTCTTGAACAGAAACTTGTGGCACAACACGTGGAATATTGTGTTGCTGCAAGATATGAGGCTTCTTTGTTGAATGACTGATAGTTCACAAATTGAAGTACCTCTCCATCGAAAAAATTCAGATCGTAGTTGAAAAAGCCGAGATCTCAGCAAACACTTCAAACCGCCACAATACGTCAAGACCTGCATCATGAAAATGCGTTCCTAAGCAAATATGATATTTGAAGCCGAATGGAAATGGAAAAAATCAGGAGATGTTGAAAATGGAATTTCCAGGATCCAGTAATCCCGCATTTTTTAGATAAAACCCTGAACTGCACCCAGAGAATTCTCTGTCTCCAGGCTGCGCTGGGGGTTAGAGAGGGTGGGACTTGGAAAGATACTAGAAAGGGGGGGAGTTGGGAGGGATGGTGGGGTGACGCGAGGAACATGGGTACTGTTTCCTCCCTTGCGATCGCTAGACACATCTCTCCTCTGTCTTCCCAGAAACTCAGCATCCTCAAGCCGTCCCATATAATTAATTATCTAAATTGAAGCGTCGTAACGTCGCCCTAGACGTTCTCCTCTTAGATCAAAATTGTCAAAGGAGGACTTTGCCAAGTAAATTTCCTACTCTATATGTATATTTTCGTGAATGGTATATCCTCTGTTACCGAAAATCCATTGCGCATGAAGGACTTTTCCAATTAGAGATACAGTTTCCAGTTTCGGGGCTTGATGTTTTTCCTGGAATCATCAAAAGGGGATAATTTCGTTACCATACGTATTTTCCCCGAAAACTTTAATAGCAATTATACCAGTTTGCTGACGCTCGGAAAAGTCATCATAACTGAGTCTTCGTAATGGCGAGAATTTTGAATTTAACCGTTTCCGAATCCAAGCGTCTCATTAAAATTTTCGACTCGACAGTATCGAGAAAGTTGCTGGACTGAGAAAAAAAATATATATAATTGCACTCAACATATTTGTGTAGGCAATCAAATGCTCAAAATTCCCACGGTAAAATTCGCTTAAAGTTGTTGTTAACAGAATATTTGTTTGGCAAATTTGTATTTGTTTTCCCAGTGTGGTATAAAGTGGATAGCTCTTTTCGGTGGATATACAAGCCCACAAATCAGTCATTCATGATGTTTGTTGACAGCGGTCGAAAGGTCGTACGTCGATGGTGTTTGGTTTTAATCTAAAATTACTAAAAGAGGTGATGTGTAAGTATCGAAATTTAATATCGAGTTATAGTGAAAATTGATATTCTGAAATGTCATATCCGGTTATTTATTTATATTAAATGAAGTATGAATAATCAAGTGAAAAATTCCTATGAACAAATTATCATTGTCCTTGAGAACGATTTCGGGAGTTATATTGATTGCTTATTTCGATTGACGATTAGATAGTTATGATGATCATACGATAATCAATGTCGAACAGGAGGGCGCGCTACAGGCGCCTTCTTCTGATGATATTTACAAAAATTATGAGATGAAGATGATGTTGATGTTGATGTTCAATGAAAAAACCATGATAATGCAGAAACAACGGGGAGAGCGCGCGCAGCGCGCCTTATAATGCTCGTTCCTATCCTGAAAGGGACACTTTTGCTACAATCGATTATCTCTAAATGTCGAAGCCTAGATTCCTTATTGGCCGAAACTCATGACACTGTCCCAATAACTGTCATGGCATCCAGATTTACTAACCTCTCAAAATCTTAACACGGCAGGCGCTCGCTTTCTCTACAATACAGCGGACGGTAGTCCGTGTTCGGTTCGTGCTCGGTGAATTAAGAATTTGGTGGTTGGATTTGAACATTTCTTTTATTGCAATTTCGGGCAGTGACAGTTTACAAGCGCTAATTTTTGATGATTTTCAAAAATTCTCTGGTCGACCTTCAAATCAGCAGATCAACGGAGCTTATGGTTCAGTCAGCATAACTTTTAACATCAAACGAAGGAGTGGGGGTAACGCGATCATACGCAAAATGGAGGTGGTAGGGGTAGCATTTCATGTTAACTTGAGAATACCAAAAATAACGAATGGAGAGGGAAAAATTGTTTATAAGGGCGTTTTCAGGAATGAGTTTGCGTTCTAATATCGACGTATTTTAGCCATTTTCCCCGGGTAACGTCTTTGCCACCACTACTAGCAGAGCCGGAAGTTAGTTGCCAGTGTATACGGTTGGTTGAGAATACGTGTATGTATTCATGTGAGAGTTTGAGAGAGCCGAGTGAATCTCGACTTTGGCTGGGCCAAAGGGATAGATGAGCGAGGAAGAGAGATAAATAGAGTGAGGACGATAGAGTTTCTAGGGGCGAGGGGGGGAGTTTTGAGAAAGCTTCCCCAGGTTTGTTCCAACGAGGCATCCTCTCGTCCTTCCCTCCTTTCCTAGCAATGTCCCCCTACTTCTCTTTTCCCCATTCGCGGCACCGTAAACCGCTCTCAACTTCTCCCTCCCCCGCCCCCGCGAGGGGTATACTGAGTAACGATTTTCCACCATCTTACCCCGATTCACAAATATATAACAAAACTAACACAACTATCGGGATTATTATCTGTGTTTTTTTTGATCGACCGAGATTTCTAACGGATTATTAATGCAATCCCAAGGTGGAGACATCAACGCTGGAACAACCAGTTCATGGCCTCTGACTTTTTTTTTCGATGGGATATAAAGATCCAGGCGGGTTGGATTTGTTTTTCGGAATGTCCAACAGAGGGGATGGATGATGAAGGGAAGGGGTTCTTCGGTCGCTTGGTTCAACTGTTTACACCAGGAAGACTGGAAAATAGTTAAAAAGTTCCCCTTTCTATTACCATCTTGATGTCTATTATTAAAATGACGATCACCCAAAAAACTCCACCGAATTTCGGAAGGCAGCAGGACAATTGGCATGAACATTGCAATGGTAAATCCCACTTTCTTTGAACCCCACATTGACCTAGTCCTTTATGAGAATCTAATGTTAATGTTCGTTATTATTGGGAGAGATTTAAAAGACTATTAATTTTGCTAAACACGCCTCATCAGCAAATCCTCAATATTCGAAAACAATTCAGCAAACATCTGGCATACCGCCATCATTATCTCGATGAGTAAAAACAATTAATACAATTACAAAAGCCAATGGTCTTGTAAAAATCTCTTTTTGATATTCCAAAGATTGGAAATTCTAGGATTAATCCAGCATTCCAGCTCGAGAACCTTTCAAGTCTTTCAATGGCGCCTGCAGATTCTTCATCAAAGTACGTCACCCGCCCGCAACTCCTTTTCCAACCCTACAATCTCATCTTGAAGCCCCACCCATCAACATTCCCCCCCCCCCCCTTTCTCTCATGTTTCTCATTTCGCCTCTCATCCTCTAGCACTGCTTAAACGTCTCTCATGTAATATCCCAGGTACTGTCTTATATTCCAGGCGTATACACCCAGCCAGCCGTATACCTCTGTCTTGAAAAGGGTTTCCTGCAAGAGTTTGAGATGCTCGTGAACGCGGTGACGTAGCACACGATGCTAGAAACCGAACGTAGTCAGATGCAAAAGGGGGATGAAACGCAGTGTGCAGTGTGGGTTGGGTATAAAAGAGGGAGACGGAAGGATGGAGAATGGGTTGGGTGGTTTCCTCGAGCGTTGTGCCAACCTGCTAAGTCGTCGTTCTCCTTCGTTGGATCTCATACATACATTAACGTCGCTTGTCAGGCATGCCCGCACTGCTTGGAGACTTAAGACAGGGCTTTCCATCCCACCCCATCGTCTTTTCTAAGATTCTATGCCACCCTAGGAGGCACGGAACTTCTCTTCAAGATTCGCGAGGATATTCTGCCTTGATGAAAATGGCTTCCTCCGACATCTTCAGTGTTTCATGTCTTATAGACAGCTAAAAGGGGGTTGGAGATCTTGAAGATTTCAGGGTTGAATTGTCTACTGTGCCTACGCCCTGGGATACCCTCTATCCTTCAGCTTCCGTCCAGACGCCATGCATCCACCCCAAATGTCGAGGAAACGTTTGTTATAAACCTTAAAGCCCCTTCATCTTTCCAAGACATTATGGAAATGGTGCTGGGGTGGGATAACCAATGGGGTTCTCAAGTCATTCCTATATCCTGGGGACCCTTCAAACTAATGTTGCAAGGTTCATGGGGGAGCAACGAATTAAATTAATTAGAATGAGTGAGTAAAGGTGAGGGATTAGAGAGCACTTTGATCTTATGGAGGTCTTGGAAGGCTGAGATTTGTAATTAGGAGGAAACGGAAAAAAAATTCTGAGACAATTGCGCGGGATGTCTTCACGGGGATAATAATAAATACAACTCGAAAGTATTCGTGAAAATTCCATTTTACTTTGGTGAATCCTGAAATATTATGAGTTAGACAGCTTTAAATATTTACCCTCAATATCTGTTTCCAATTTCATAGGAAACCAGGTATACCCAGTTAGAATTTACCGTCGATTCACCTTACGATCGAACGGAGAGCCCCCCCCCCCCCCCCCCCCAAACCCCTTCCTCCCAAGGGGAACGCCCATCGAAAAAAGTTTTAGTGCCCCCCACCCATCCGAAGGTGCAGCAGAGAAGGATGCACGTAAGGCTTGAGTCGCACCAAAAGGAAAGAGAGGGTTGAAAGGTTTTCGAGGCGGCAGGGGGGGAGGAGAGAAATGAGGGGGTGCGGAGGAGGAGTAAGAGGAGGAATAGGTAAAGAAGGTTCCATGGAAAGGTGGAGGTGGGGAAGGAGAGTGAGAGCGAGAGAGAGTGCTAACGATATAATATAAGGGTAGTTCGTGCTGGTAAAAGCGAAATGGGGGGTTTATACTCGTGTTCTCTCCGTTGGTTTCCCAGGGGTGCCTAGTGCTTACCACCCACGCTCCAAGATGCCGAGGTACAGCTCGCCGTCTGATTGGTCCGTATTATTCAAAATGGCGTCTAAGGTATATAAGATCCTTTAACAGTTTTATCAGAGCGTACCACCGGTGAGATGTTTAAGGAGCCTCCAACGTCGTACCGGGGGGAGGTTTAATCTAAAGTTAGGTTCATTTGAATATTTTGGGGTATCCAGCTGAATAATTGGGCATATTCTCTTTTCATTGGGGGTATATGTGATTGTAATGTTGAAATGAAGAGATTTTGGGTTCAATGAAAAAATACTATATGATATTCGTAAGTTATTTAATGTGTTTTATTTTGAGGTGCTTGCCCGGTCTATATTCATTAGATGACATGCGAATCGGATGGATTGGATCCTCATCGCATCGAACAATGAGAAAAAAGATATTTTGGGGAACCGGATTTCTTCGCGATAGACATTTACGAAGTCTCATTCTTAGGGACTGGATGGGATCAGTTTCAACTTCAACTTCAAGTATTGCGAACCTGTTCGATGCCCAGGATTTATATTACTGGGGGCCTGAAACAGGATAAGCTGGTGGCATTTGATTGTAACATGTATTTCGGGATATGGATTTTAGAGCAGTTTCGTTAGAATCGTTTATGGGCGGGAATTCCCAGGGATTGGGTTATAAAAATAATTCCCATGAATTTTTATAGAGGGGTATTTCAAGGAGCAGTCGATATATTGACCTCTATGACTTAAAATTTATGGATTTCATATATTGAATTTAATTGTGAAGCTGTTATAGCACTTCTAACTATTCTTGACGGAGTCCCCGGGTTGAGCGGATACATGTATCAATTCCCTTAATCTTAAGGTAGTGAGTTCAAATTCCAATTAGTAATTAATTCAAGCCAGTCCAACGGCAGTTCAATAGAGTTTCTAGGGGGTAAAAATAATTTTAAGAAATTTTTAGTCAATCAGTTGATTCGAGTGAGTACGACAAGAAAATGTACGCAATGATTACGAGGCGCAAGCGACAGTTTCAAGCACGCAGGAATTTCCCACCGCTGACCACCAATGCCGTGTGGTCCGCGTCAACCCTCATCCCACCACTTTCATCCCTCTCCCTCTATATACCTCTCTCACACTCACCCCTTTGGCATTAGACAGCGCGAGGTGGTTTGTAAGGGCGGCCAGTTTGTATGTAGAGAGGTCTGGTCCGATTTCAAAACGAAACGAGATATCCTTTCCGGACCCCTCGCGTCTGAAGAGGAATCGAGCAAGAAGGGCTTTTTGGTCAATGAGCCTGGATAAATTGAAACAAGTATATTGAGAAACCTGTCTCAAACCCGTCGATAAACTTGGAATTTTTTTGGGGTTATAAATACATTGGCAATGGGGTTAGAGAGAGGGTGCAACCTTTTTTTGTGAACAATGACTTTTAAATAATACCAGATACGATGAACTAAAATAAGCCACCGAATTTTTAACTTCCCGATAGGAAGTTATTGGTTTTACCCCGAAAACGCAAATCGCTAATTTTGTGAAATGTCGACGTTTCATGACCAGGAGAACCCCCCCCCCCCCCGATGTTTTTTATCAAGTTGTACGTGTGTGTGTGTGTGTGTGATAATTTTTTTTTGTTCACGTTCCCGGACGAACGGATGGTGCGATCGAAAAAATTTTCGTCGCGATCGATAGATCTAGTCAAGGACAAGATCGGATAAGTTCGGGAGCGAAATTCCCCCACACCTTTTTGAGGTTTTTAAAAAATAAGGATTACAAGAAATTTTGATTTTTCAATCTCTATCGTTCACGCTCCCGCGCAGGCGTGTCATCCGATTGAAGGGATTTTGATCGCGATCGATAGCCATTGACTTTGTCTACATCCCATTCGGATGGGAGTAAATTCCCCCCACCCCTTAAATTTCTAGGTTAATATTTCAGTCTATCGGGAAGTTCGTTACGAG
>JAPYZM010001459.1:0-39294 GCA_030522845.1 Psyttalia concolor
CTCGTGATATAAACCTCCCACTCGCCAAAAACCATTTTTTTTCACTTGTTACGAAATATACTATTTCATCTCAATGTGTCGGAAAAGCACTTTTCAATCACTCGACACGAAGCGCAGAGTGACTGAAAAGTTACTTTTCCGACCCAGCGGGATGAAAAATATTGTTCGTAACACGTGAAAAAAGTGGTTTTTGGCGAGTGGGCGGTTTATATCACGAGCCGAAGGCGAGTGATATAATCCCATGAGTCCCATGATCCCATGATTTTTTTTCACTTGTTACGAAACATACTATTGTGCAACTAGTGCGTAAAGTAGGACTTTTTCGCACGAGTTGTGCATCGCTGGGCTAGGCGATCACACGAGGCGAAAAAGGCGACACACACGTGTTGCACACCTAATTTTTTGCAATACCTGCCAAAATTCGCTTTGAGGGGAGATTTGAGGGCAAACTGTTTTTTTTGTGTGTGGAGCGTAAAGCTTCGCTTTACGCACTCGAATTTCACTTTTCACACGATCTTGGCTTTTCCGCACACTGTGCGGAAAAATAAATATCTTAAATATTATCCGTAGAACGGATAAGACTAGTCCGGGAAATTATCTCAAAAGAAAAACTAATGGGGCAGAATAGACACCTCAAAATTGAGGGGGAAACAAAATGATGGATTTTTGTTTATTATTCCACTCTTATCGTGTCACCCTATAATTATTTCGTCATTTCATGTGGTAATGAATGAACAGGATAATAGGAACTCAATATGTACGTCATTTAGCAAAGCAAACCAAAGTTATTCGTGCGCTCCCTCCTCGATTTGCTTCATCCCTCCATTATCATGCAATTTAATTAAAAAAATCACAGCGCAGCAGAGTGACAAAGGGATGACAAAGGGAAACCGACTCAAGTTTCAATTAAGAATTGATTATCGATAAAATCTTCTATTTTATTGTCACAGAATTGCTTCTTCCGTTTAAATTTGAGCGCACAGCTGTTTATTTTAAACTCCCAGTGAAGTTAATGATAATTTTTAGGGGTGTCCTTTTTCCCCGTCCTCCCCTACTCTCCTAATTAAAAATGAGTTCGAAAACCGATGAATGGGATGATCTAAATTTGAAGAAATGAATTTCTGAAAATTTTAAAATAAAACTCATTTCAAGATCTCTAAAATCTCGTGTTAACATCTTTTGAAAAACTTCGAGAAAATATTTTGTTTTCTCTCAGGATTACTTTCCAAATTCCTTCATACAACGAAGAGCTGAATTACTAAGGTGTTACTAAGTACTCTGGGGCATGTGAGGAGTGCATTGCATAAGTGTAATTGCAATTTTTCATCGGGTTTCACGTGCCGGTTACGACGGTTGGATAATCACGAGCGAATTTTATCGGATGAATTTGGAGCCAATTTTCGGGAATATACTCGTAATTTTATGAGGTGGGAAATGCAGATATGAGGATGGCGAGTGTGGATGAGGGGAGATGAGATATAAATAACGGATATTGAGCCACCCCCAACGACGGAGTTAATCGAGCTCGACGCCGAGAGCTCGCCTATTCATGCAAAATACTTGTGTGCGCATCGACTTCAGTATTCCTGACGAATACGTTGAGACCTGATACCGCGCGAACACCAACGGTATTCAGACCGGCATTTTTTTCCGATCGATTTCTGTGGTCAGTTTGTGGGAATTCAACAATTTCAGTTGTATCGAAAAATCTTTGCAGTAGAAAAAAACGCTCAATTATAAGAATTAATTAAATGATTTTTAAGAACGTCATTTCAGTAGAAAAATTGGTAGAATAAATACGGGATATCGGAAAATTTCTTATTTTCTCGCTGACGGAAGAAAATAATTTTATGGGAAATGAACAATTACTTTTTATTCCAGTTTGGAAATTTGTAGGCAACAGCCGCTGAAGGTGTTGATCTTCATCTTAATGTAACCACTCGTCCGCCTATAGTCACGGGCTTGGCTTGTTTGCCATTGTTTTCTCTCCCCTCTTACCAAAATTACACTGGTTAAATTAGTAATTCAATTTAAATGGAATTCTGAGAACCGAAGCCCGAAAACTTGCGTCGATTCGGAGAATTTCATATTAACTTTGAACGAAAGTTTCTGGTAAAAGTGTACTTAGAGTTCACAGAGCTAATTAGTGACAGATAGAGGACTGTTAGGACTAAGCTAAGATTGCAAATTAATTGGTAAAAGAATTACAAAAGATTTGGCGAACAATTTTATGAGACTTCAAACCAACCAATTAATGCATATCTGCAACAATATTGTGTTAAAATAATTACCGATATACATAATTATTTTGAACAAATACGAGTATTTTTTCACATTTCGCTTTTCTAGTTCTACGATTTCCCACGTTTTTCATCGCAACTTTTGATTTATATCCGATAAGACTATCTGCAAAATCAATCCAATTTCGTCTCTTAATTATTCCCTACTACCCTTTTTTAACATAAAAAATTGATTAAAAGCAACATCGCCAACACTTTCGAAGACCAACATCTGGCGGTGGCGAAAAAAAAGTTGCGATACCCGCCTCAATATTTAAATATCTGATAAACTTGTGAGCCTCAATGAGCTCCAAACTTTCTCGACAACTAAAGACGAGTAAATAAGACAAAAAAAAATCACAGCCAGAGGAAATCACCGCAGTGCGAAATTAGTGCGCATCTACCTCGTATTTTGAAATGCACCAGAGGAACTGGACCGCGTCTATGGTAAGTATGCCCAAGCGACGAGCACGAGGCACTCCGCTGTGGTTTCCCATCATCGCGAATCAGAGAATCCAACAAACAACTTTCAAATAGAGATACCCCTCCCTCGATTCAATGAAAAAAGAAAAAAAATCGAAGAAAAACCCCGAGGCAAAATTGTTAATCTGAATTCCCCAAACTCTTTGATGTTAATTTAGAAAGGGCAATTAATTACAAACTTTCGAAATTATTAACATAACTCCTTCGTGTCCTCTTTTATTCATGAACTGGCTAAAAGTCTGAGAACAATTGGTCATTTAAACCAATTACCCTTAATTCATTGCAATTTAATCCACCAGTTTTTCCATCGATCACATGATTTCTTTGATCATCAGCTCTCAACGAATCACTGTGATTTAACGCACACCGGGCAACTACTACATCTGACACCTTTTTGTAACGGCGTAGGACGATCATCGAACTGTTGCATCATCGTAGCGGCAGAGGCGCGTAACATGCAAGTTGGTACCGGTACATAATACGTACAGTAATGTGCACATCCATTGAAAATCAACGGATCGAGGATTTTGATGACTTTCTTGGGCTATGTTAGTCGCTGCCTTATTTGTACCTTAATGTGCAATCATAAATTGTCATCTATACGTATGAAAGGCAGAGAGGAAAAAAATAGTATATTTTGTAACAAGTGAAAAAAAAATGGTTTTTGGCGGGTGGGAGGTTTATATCACGAACCGAAGGCGAGGGATATAATCCCACGAGTCAAAAATCACTTTTTTCGCGTGTTACGAACAATATTTGGCCGTACTGCTTCTAGGGCTTTCTCGTACGGGATTTGGTATTACATACTTCCTAAACTCGACTTGGACAACTTTTAGTTGTCCAAAAGGAAAATTTTTGGCAAATGATTCAATTTTTTATTTATTCGTATAAGATAAAGAGGAAAAAATATTTTTTTAGCTTTCACTTCTTGACTTTTATTCCTAAAAACTAAGAAAAAACTCTCAACCCATCTTTTTCTTTAAATCGATCATTTTCTTCCAGAAAGAATGCAAAGAATTAATAATCCAAATAATTCATCGAATCTGGTGAGTTTATTAGCAGACAATCAATAGAAATCAGCTGCAATGATCAGATTACAATGACAATCAATGAATAAAAATGAAAAAGTCTTGAACAATTGAGAAATCACAAGAAATGCAATTAAACATTACAACCAGAGCGTGCTAATAATTTAATGAACACTTCCGATCAATGTCTGAAGCCTCTGAAATATTCCCGCAGAGGAAAAATGTGATAGTCGGGGGTTAATTAAACGAGGAAAAAGCCCCTAGACACACAGATGGTCGACGAGTGGTTTTATCCCTTCCTGAGCCCACTGCATTAGCACTCCATTCGTTGTTGCCACAATCGGCCAAGAGTAAAAGAAGAAAAATCACGTTTTTATTAAATCCTCTCTCTTTTTACTTCATGTGCAGAGCAATACGCCGTTAACAGTAATAAGATTGTTACAATAAGACAGTTTTGGAGCGTGACCACGAGAGATGTAAGTATTAGACGTGATCCACTAATAAGAGGAAGGAGTTTTGTACATTTGTGTATGAAAGTTTATTTTTCATTGACGATTCACTCTTAAAAATTGCGAGGAAACCGAGAGAAACGGGAGAAATTAATCGGCGGTAATTGGGATCCGGGGGCTCCCGTACTAACGTCTCATAATTTTCCTAATAATTTAGAAAATTTCTATTCAATTTTTTCATTAAATAACCCGCAAAGCTATTGAAAAATCTCTTTTACGCATGGGTTTTTATTATTGGAAAAATTCCAAAATTCCAAAATTTTTACTGAAACTTGAAGTAAAAATTTCTTTATCTCAAAATTTCGTTAATCTTAATAAATCTGATGTGTAGAAAAATGATGAAGATTTTATTTTCCAACTAATTTAAATTCATGAAAATATTTATTTACCGCTCGCATTGGAATAATCTTCATTCTTTTTTATTCCATTGTCCATAAATTATTTAAAAACCAAAGAAACACTGGTAATGCCTAGAATCACTAATCCATTTTCTATTCTCCATTCAATAAAATTTAAACATTACTCAATTGTTACAAAATGTATAATAAACGCTACCGTAAAAAATACTAATTAACAATTCAAATGCATATGAAAATTGAAGTATCTCTTTTCATCGCAACGAAGTGCACACAATTGCTCTCTCACGTACAAATGTAATGCATAAAACGAAAGGATTTAAATAAATTGCAAAATAATCCGATTCAGATATGATAAGCTCATTTCACGGCTCTGACCTCATCAGTATTTTATCGACTTCAATTCCACCCAGCGATATGCATCATAATTCGCTCCATTACGAGACATTAATATGATCTGATAAAATGAGTAAAATGTACACCTGAATAAAAATAAATGTGCCAACTGTCAGTGAGAATGCAGGCCATCGTCCGAGGCCTTACAAGCTCAGTAATGATTTTATGTCATTCGTTTTAAATCCACGGAACGTGAAATAACACGTCTGGTGCATTATACCGAGCTTCTCGGATTCGGTGCCACTTGCAGGAGCACTTGAAAGATAAAAATGTTATTATTTTCCTTGAGTGCTTACTCCCAACTCTACATCAATGGCGGGGGGGGGGGGGGGGGGGGGGGGGGGGGGTGGGGGGGGGCAGCGATAATTTTTTTTTTTTCCATAAATAAAACTTATCACATTTTTTGCGCTTTTATTTTCACTTGGATAAGGAGAGTTGGAAAAATATTCAATGGACGAATCGATTCTGATTGAAATTCAAATGTGGAGGGGTATAATGAAGGAAGTAAATTCCACTTCAGTATTACCTTTTTGTAAATATCTTCGGGCTCAACAGGATCTTCTATTATTTTTTAGCCTGTTCTATTGGAAAATACCGTCGCTTATTTCCAATTTTTTGAATAAAATTTTTGGCAAAATTTCCTGGAGATTTTCTTTAATTAAATTGTCGTGTAGACAGACAGATCTTCATAAAAATATTCCATTTCCCCCGAGTGCAAGATTCATTCATGCAATGATTTCCTACAAAAAATGTGAATATATTGCAAATCAAGTCACGATTGACTAACTTCCCTCCACCAGAAAATAAGTTAAAACGACTGAATCAAGAAATGTCGACAATGTTTTTTACCACTGACATTTTCCAATCATTAAAAAAGTGCTATCAAAACTGGACTGATTAGTTCCCCTTACAAACGATTAGATCGTAGACATACCCCGAAGACCTACGCTAATGAAATGCCATTTCCATAATTGTAGTTTAACTGTTCCGAGGTAATTTTCCTAATTACACAACAGAATTACGAATCCCCACGGTAACCGAAAAAAAGTTTCTCCGGATAAACAAAATATTTCAACTTTGTGATTCATAGGAGGAAAAATATTCTTTTATGAATTGTAAGAATGTTTAAATCTCATAATTAATCATTATCTCATTCCCTTGAGAGGAAAAAGCCTCTCAAGAGACTGAGATTATTGTTGAAAGCCCTCCAAACCGATTTTTCCAATTACTATAGGAATTTCGGGTATTAATTTTTATCAAAAAAATATATATTTCGCAACATTGCATTTTGTTATCGAACATTCTTTGCAATTCACAAAATGACTCTTGTAAACAATTCGATGTCCCTGCCGAAGAGATAACGGTACGCCTCGCATGTATTGAATTGAAAAAAATATTCTGTTTAGCCATTAATTTTACAAAACGAAATAATCCGTAATGCGCACAACTTTAATGAAGTGATGAAAACTTTTTGATTTCACTAAATTAATAATCGTCGATACAAGGACATTTCTAAAAATTACCGCATCTACAATTACAAGAGGTACCGTTACCCTCGAGTGTTTCCAAGTGAATAAAGACATCCTTGCGATAAATTCGTGAAGCCTGCGGTGTACGGAATAATATTTTGCTTTAGGCCTTTGATTACGTGATCGGTGGATATTCATCGTTACCGTAGCTCAACACGTCCAATTTTCCAATTAAACTATGCGATAAGAATTTAATAAAAATCCTCCCTAATAAGCGTCATCAAAATCCCATTTTCCAAATATTATTATCCCTTTCCAACAAATTGAAATCAATCTTTCCGGAACGAAAGAAAATAAACTATCGAATTACCTGGACGTCTTGAAATTACTTTCAATGCATATGGAGATCAAAAGAAAAGAACAAACCAAAGGCAATGAATATCTTTCATAAAACTCTCATTCCTCTCCACAAATATGGTTTCGAAGAAATCCCACAATTCGTCCGCAGTCAAAGATATTTATAAAAAAGCGCGCCTTTACAATGAACCATTTATCAAAATTCTACTCATCCCCTAATTAATCAAAAACCCTATGCCTCAAACTCGTTCAGCATTAATTACGTGAATGTAATTTAACTGTTTATTCAGACGTCATATGTTCGTTGAGCACTCCGGTCACCCAAAAAAAAAATCCAAACCCCAGGAAAATGAAACAAATGTCAAGCTGTCAAATTAAAAATAGAAAACTGCATTTTATGTGTCTAACCCACTACAGTCTGTCCAGAAGAAGTCAGAGAAGACAAAGACCAGCAGATGACGAACCACTGTCTCTTCCTGTTTTGTCACCTCTCCCTAATTCCCTTATAAACAATTCCCCTCCGCCAAGAAAAAAAATCTGGCTCAAATTGTCGAAGTTGAGGATTTCATGTGAATCTCCGACATGATATCCTTTCCTTTTCGTTATCAACATCATCGAGTACAACCGCTGCGGAGAGCTTCAATGTCGCGAGCTGATAATCACCGAGGAAATGAATAAACAAGAAGTCTGAAAGGAGGACTCTCATGAATTCATGGAAAATAGCTTCTGTCAGTCATTTATGCCCTTTAGCGTATGAAAAATACGTGAATGATGGAATGATTATATTAATAATTCAAATAATAACTCAATTCAATTTAAATAAGTTTAATTTTATATTGAAGTCTGAAAAATTGTGTAGAAAATTCTGATGACTTGAGTAATTTATTTTGTAATCAATTCATTAATCAATGAATTAATTGCTCAATTCACGGATGACTTCAGTACAATAGAATCAAATGAAATAATTCTCGTTCTTTTCTTATTAGAATTGAGTTAAAATTCAATGGTAATCATTTTTATTTTAAATTAACTATTAAAAATTCTGGAATTTATTCTATTGACTTGCTTAATTAATTGGTTAATCAGTTGGTTGATTGATTAATCAATTGCCCCAATTGATAATCAAATACAGTTGGTTAGAAAGAAATTGAACTGCTCTCACTTTTTTCGCGAAAGAAAAATTGGGGTTCTATCGCTCAAATGCGGCGGAGAGATTAAAAATTTGTTGAAAAATATGCTTAGCATTAAACAAAATTGGGAAAAATTTCCAGAGAATTGCTCCAAACCAATACAACTTCAGGGTTAAAATTTGTTTCGTCCTAGACTCGCGACATTTCTTGTAAGTCCAAGAGTAATTTTCTCATTGAAAGCTCCCAAAATCAAACTAAATCGTTTCCCTTTTGATAATTTTCAACAAAAATTTTGTCCCAAGCCAGACTAATTTATAAATTCCTCAAATTCTCCATAAAAAAGGTGTCGCTGCTTCCAAATTATCCGACTCGAAAGCAAAAAAAAAAATGAAAAAACATCCAAAAAAGCCTGGCAAAACCTAAACTCACCTCATCCGTCCATTGCCCCGTCGCCAAGTCCGTCACTAAAAAAATCCACAAAAACACCAAAGATCACCCATCACAACCCTTGACAACTCGGAGAGCACCCGCACGTATCGGTCAACGAGTGGCAACTGTCGAGACTCGGAGAGTTGAGTTGAGAAGCTTCACCGTATTTTAATCCCTCTCCTAGTGCGGGGTTCTCTCTTTTGAAAGCGAACGGATGAGCGAAGTAACGAGGGGGGGCCACGCGCGCGCCTGCCTCACAACTTCGACAATCGACGCGTGCACTGCGCCGTGTCGCGCCGAACTCACAACTGCTAAAACCTCGGGGCCTCTGTCCGTATATAGACTACTCCTTCCAGTTTGCGTCCTGGTAATTCAACTTCTTTTCAATATAAGAAATAAAATAAAAGCCTCGATTCTGCTGTTCCTCTCGCACTCGTGCACCACCCACTGACGCCGTCTCTGGTTGCACCCCCCGCCCCTTTAATCACTCCCCACCAGATCAACCGGACGACCACGTGCACCGGCCGGCACTGGCCGTCCTCGGGGAATGAAAAAATGAAAATGGGAGAGAGGAATAAAAAACATTGAGAACACACCCAGAAGCACGTTACACCCCTTACCAATCACCGTAATGCACGTGTCTCTTTTGATTGGTGGAATTAAAAGTCGAAGGGGTCGTTGAAGAAATTGTGTACAGACTGAGAGGAATAATCGGTTGTAATGCTCCAAGATTTTCAAAATTATTGGATATTTTCCGAGGGAGGAAACAAAACGAGAGGAAAAAATTTTACACAGTAAAATGGCCTTTTATATTTATTTTCATCACGCTGTGTCGGAAAAGTGCTTTTCCGGCACATTGAGATGAAAAATATTGTTCGTAACACGTGAAAAAAGTGGTTTTTGACTCGTGGGATTATATCACTCGCCTTGGGCTCGTGATATAAACCTCCCTTCTACAAGTATCAATGACTATTTTTCATCACAACGCAAGGAAAGTGAGATTGGCGGACGCCAAGAGTAAAATGCCACTGTACGCCTACCTATTCTAACGGTAGGAATAAAATCGATAGAAAAATAATTATAATAGTCCGGGTAGGTAAGACGTCTCTCGAGGGTGTCCCTCTTCCTTATATTTCGACGATAGGAAAGGAAATTACGAAGCCACCAAGCAGTCTAGCGTTACCCTTGAAAATATCAATGAATAGAACTCGCCTTATTAAACAGCTCAATACTTCACTCTTGCGTTTAACGCGTTATTTAAATATCCTGCCGTTCAGAAAACCCTATATAACTTACACTATCGAACAATTGTATTTAAAAAAAACTCGTGTCAACTCCATAAATTTTTTTGGAGAGTTCGCTGTAACAGGTTTTTCTGTGGATTTTCTCGGCGAGAGGGAAAATGCCACTTTACGCACAGTTTAATAAAACATCTTTTTCCCAAGGACTCTCCGTGTTTTTATTGAACATTTGTGTAAAAAAATCCCACACGTAACCCGAAGAATTTTTTTGCAAGTCATTTACGACTGATAAAAAAATCCAGAATCTAGAATTTTCGGGAGGGTACGCTGCAATGCAATTCTTCTGTGCAATTTTTTTTTCCTCCGTTGAGGGTTACAATGTTGGCAGAGTTGCGAGGGGGTGATGGTGCGGAGGGGTGAGACAGAGGCTGTGCTCCATTCACGTGTGCTCGGCGAGTTGCCAGGGAGGGAGAGCAGACAGAGGGACGTTGGCTGTGGTACCTTAATCAATACTGGCGTTCCTCACCAACGGTATCTCTGAAGCTGTCTGTGTCGATATTTCTGACTTTCGTGGACCATGAAAATTTTAGGGAAAAACGTGGTTGGGCTTTCAGCGATTATTTGGGCAATGGCTGCGATGGAGAGGCGAGGGATTTTCGGGGGGTGTTGTTGGGGAGTTTGATTCGGGCAGAATTCAGGGGGTGGAGATTTAATTAATTCTATAGTGGGGCTGTCATATGGGATGATGTTGGATATGATGTTTTATTGATAATGAAAGTAGTTGACTAGTGGTTGATTGCTAGGGGGAAATTTTTAGGGAGGGGAACCCTTTTTGTGCCGCATTTTGGAAGCTCTGCGAGGGTGCATGTATGTCAGATGGAAATACGTCTCTTGTCATTTGGCTTTTGATGGGGAGAGGACAGTTCATAGAAAATTCTGCGAAAATAATACACTGAGGGAAAAATCTCCTTTGGACAAAGACGATGTACGTGGGGCAAGAAAATATTTTCTTGTCAATCTTCAAAATTTAGAAATCTTCTGATGAGCACATTCACACTTTGCACACGGAAACTTATACTCTTATCATAAATATGGATGTTCTTGACCATAATACACAACTCTTTTCGGTACGATAATTGGTAGTGGGGAGAAGTAACCAAAAGTTCCAGTCAGATGAATTTCTCATATTTTTCAATTATGACTAGCCTTATTTCTGTTAAGGAGTTTCTCATTCCAGATGATTTCATATTTTCTCGATGTGATCTCCAACGTCATCTCCAATGAAGAAATTCCTATTTTCATTAGATATCTAATTCGTTCATTATTACTTGTAGTATATAGAAAATTAGTCTCAAGTGTCACACGCTTTGCACAAGATATCCCGAAATTGACATGTTGGAAGAAACAAAAATCTATATAAAGTGCAGATTACATGAATATATGACGAGAATTTCTTTTCTAGTATCGAAAATACTGGAAAATTCGCTCGGGATAGGAGAATCCCACCTAGTAGAAATAGTATATTGCCGGATGGGCGTTATGGAGTTTTTTGCTCGCATGGTTGGTCACCTCGCCTTCGGCTCGGTTTGCCAAACACCACGCGAGCAAAAAACCCCATAACGCCCACCCAGCATCATATTTTGCCCTAGTGATTTTAGAGTTTTCGAGTTTGGGAAGTATGTAATACCAATTCCCGTACGAGAAAGCTCTAGAAGCAGTACGGCGAAAGTTTTTTTTATCAATATGACAGCAGAATGATTGATAAGCAGATTTCACGAAATTGAAAATTGACAAGATGATATATTCTTGAACCAAATATATTTTCTTTGTCAGAAGAAGATTTTTCCCTCAATGTAGAGATTCATATTTGCCAGAATACATTGGACATTCAGGCAAAAATCTTTCTGGACTTTCCTAGTTTAAAGGTTTTTTTGGGTCGATTCAAACTTTCGGGATTTTTTGTTATTTAACCGAGCCACACCAGTTATAGAATAATGAATTTTGAGATCTGTTATCTCCTCCGCTAAACGTCCTCATCCATATTTAGATATTTTAATTCCAATGTTGTCTATTAAATTATCTTTCCAGTGAATGAGAGGCAACACATTTTAAAGCAATTTTTAATTCATCTTCCGTGACGTTTCCATGCGATGATAATGACTCTTACCTGTTTATTAACAGTAGACCATTACAATTGTCGTACACCAAAACCGGAAGTCTAGTTAAATTAAAAAGAGAAGGCTCGCGCGCGTTTTGTCGTGTAAACACTGGAGAAATTGACCTCTCGGTGTGTGGAACGAACGATGCGGGGAGATATCAAGTGTCGTTAATGGTTTGTCCGGCTTATTACTTTTATTTTTCAATTCCACATGTTTTCCGGGAAACATGAAAAATTGTGCAGTCGATGAAGTGAAAAAGATCGTAACGTATGGACGGGCGGTGGTACGTGGTACGGCTCCATAAACCGTAACGAGTGGTGGTTGTATGCTGTGTTTATGTATGCAAGTGATTTTTTCTTTTTTTTTTTCATAAAAAGAAAAGGCAGAGGATGTGAGGTACCCTCGAGGCACTTTTGTTCCGGTTCAAAAGAAAATTGTAATGGGAATTGTTCACTCCTTCTCTTATTGACTTTTTAACCATTTGTTTGAGTATTTGCTGATGCTGTTGCTACAACCGTCAAATGATTTATTTTTCAGGGGCGAATTTTTCCTCAATCAATACACCCAATTTTTTTCGGCATTTCGTTTTCCTTTTGACCGCTCGGAAGAAAATACCGAGCAGTAATATTCAACGTCTTCTGCATAAATTATGCATGCCTATATAATTTGACCAATTAATTAATTAAATAATTCATTAATCGCGGACCTTATTCTATTTAATGGTTTCCTGTGACGTCAAAAAAATTTGGAACGCTATATAAATTCCGTTCTTTAATGTAAATTAATCAATTAATTAATTAATTTTAGGAGTTCAGTAATTTTTTACACAAAATGCGATAATTTGTGTTAAACAGTTGGCAAAAAATTCGGCTTAGATAACGTTTGAGTAGTCATCAAATTTTGCCGAGCACTCGGATAAATTTTATTTTACTTTCGCCATCAGGCTCGCTAAAGGAGCTTTCTTCGCCTTCAGCGCCGACTATAAATCCACATTTGTCAGAAAATATTTAGTGCATCTCATGATAAAAATTGCTACCTCATCATCAATCGATTAACTTTAACAATAAAAATTAAAAAAATTCAAAATAATAAACTTGTTAAAATTACTCCCGAATATAAAGCAAATTCTCTGAATTTCGCTGTACATTTATCAAATAATCAAATAAAAAAGTCATAGAATGAGTAAGAGTACAGTTACTACAGTAGTTATTAATTAAGAGCGCGTTAAAATTTGTTCAATTTTCATTTTTGACTTTCAGATTTTCTCGGCAAGTCCCCGGCTGAATGTTTCAGTAAGAGCTGACGGATGGTTCAGGTGTACCAAGGTATCAGATGGTATATTTGTCTCGTGACAGAGATATATACGTAATTCAGGTGCTTAGAGGAGCTACGAAGATTTTCTGGTACCAGGAGCTGCCAGTTAGCGTGCCGCAGCCCTGTCCTGGGCTCTCTGTCATGCACAGATCATTACCATCATACGAATTCTATTGATTGCCGGGCTGGTGAATTTATCTCCATTATCTTTATCAGAATTCCATTCGAGAGAACATAAGACTGCCTATCTCATCAGACTGCGAGTGAAATTGTATTTTAAACCTGCAGTCTTAAAAAAAAACAGTTGGACTTGTAGCGAAATGCACTTTTCCCCGACGACGTGCAGAAAGTTGAAAGTGCATGAAATAAATTGAGTGCAGTCGCTGGTAAGCCTGTTCGATTAAAAGTATTTGATTATTCGTTGATAATTCAGAGAGCGGATGATTCTACATTCTGAACGCCAACGGATTCTGAGCGACGATTGATAGAGTGGAAGATCTTTGATGGCCACAGGAGTTACCATTAGAGGCAAAATGGAAAATCACTAAAAATTAAATCTGAGAGGCCACATCGATCGGAAATTTTCTCAGCTTTTCAAGTCCGTTCGAATTTTTTAGCAAGGCCTCATAGTTTTCAAGATATTGGCAATTTTGTGACAAAAATTTCTAAAAAAGGGCCCTAAAAGTCGCTAATGGGCTGAAAATATCCTGGAAGTGATGCCAAAAGAGCCTAAAAACAAAAGTAGAAACCCCCAGACCCCCCCCCCCCCACCCCGAAAGTTTTATAAGCTAACCAAAAATAGTAGATAATATTAACTACGTTCATAATTTTTTCATTTGATTCACTTACTCAACTAATTATTTAAAAATCTTCAGACACGTTTTTCACCGTTGAAAGTTTCAATATTTTCTTTTACACGGTGAGACGATAAGAAAATTTTCCAAAAATCATTGGATTCGACTTAGAACAGTCCAATCTAAATATAAACTAATTATATTAAAGTTTTACTAAAGTTGGGAAGGAAAGGAGCCCTAGATTTCTCTAGGAATATTTCTCTGATTCTTTCCAGATCCTTTACTTATTATATTTAACCTGCTCCCCAGTGAATGGCCCTAAAATCATGACTAATTGAAACCAATTAATGAAAAATACACAAACAATTAGTGTATGTACAGAATGTATTTGGTGACGTTATTTACAATCGCAATGAAGAATCAAAGACGAATATATACAAAAAACATCTATGATAATTGTCTTTCAAGTCTACAAAAACTAGTTGCCTTCAATAAACTCTGGATTGTAGAATGGCTTTTTGTATGAGTGATGAGAAGGTCGAGTTAACTTCCTGACAGAGGATCTCAGCGGATTTGTCCCCAAGAGCAGCTTGAGCAGAGCTGACCCTTCCCAATTGGAGGAGGAGTCCAGTGGTGTCTTCAGCAAGAGGCGGAAAGGCCAAACAAATTCTGGTGAGTGCTGAGAGCACTGGCATGAAGAGAACCACACGATCCTTAGCTGGGAGGACCCCGAGGAGAGTTATTAATGTATTAATTGCCAATCGTGAGACACTCAGGGCTTTCGGTAGGGCATACTGAACTGCCAGATGTGATGCAAGATCAACAGCAAAGACTTGTTTTTCTGGTTCAGGCTGAGATAAAAGTTCTGGTATCCAGTCCAAGCAGATGTGCATCGAGGGTATACCGGAAACTGTTATTGGGAGAAGTTCACGTGGATATCCCTGAAAAAACAATTCATTCATCATCTAAAGAGAAAAACATTCCCGAGTCGGTGTCTGTTTATCAAACGTTTCCTTTTATGGCCAAAGACGAATAATTAGGGCAAATAAAATAATTTTTATCGTTCATCTACCCCTTGTACTCGTTGAAAAACAACTAGTGAATTTTTCTGTACGAATTATCGTACCTGAAAATGAACAAGTTTTGCCAAGGGTGGATCAGCAATGAAAACTTGATGCAGATAAGAGCAAACGACACTCCTGATCTCCCTCAGTGACCACATCTGTCCAGGCACTCGTTGGTCCTCATCAGTCTCGAGACAAGCCTCCAAAAGTATCTGGACCGCTGCACTCTCTTGTCCCGCTACCAGCGCCGCTCTCAGATCCTCCCTCTCAGCTTCACTCGTCAGTTGTCCTACTTTTTCAGTCAAAGGTCTGTCCTGCATGTGCCTAGATAGCTGGGACCTTGAGGCAGCAAGTGTAGCTTGAAGAATTCTGAAATTGAAAGTCAATAGAAATAAATTTCCCATGTTGTATCTCTAATTTTATTAATTTTTTTTAACGATTCTGACAAACGAGAACCATTTTAACACAACTCATCTGATTATTTTACGCTTTACAATTCATTTATCGTTTCCATTCCTATCTAACCCGGAGGCTGCATGAGAATTTAATTATTATGAATTTAACAGAATTTTTCATTGATTGGGGTAAATCTTTCCTCAAATTGTTCATTAGTTTCTGAATTAATTCAGAGATCGATCAAATACAGTGAATCCCATGCATACCGCAATATCACTGATAGCACTGGGGCACATCTGAACACTCTGGTATCACATCTGAGAACTTGTAGAGGATCAAGAACGATGTTCTCTTGTGTCAAACGAACATTCTGGACCGTTGGATTTTCAATCAAAAGTGCATTTATTGACATCACCCATAAGCATCTCGGTAGAACAGCGTTTAACCTCAGCCAAACTTGTTTGTATAATTCTGGAAACGAGAAAAGAGCAACAAATAGAATGAAAACAACTGAAAATTTATGTGGACGAATTCCTACAAAAAAAGTATCATCAAGTTATTTAAATATTCGAAATTCTATCTGTTTCCTATAACATAATTTCAATTTCAATTGCATATTGCTTATCAAAAAACATATGAAAAAGTTGCACAATACATTTTTTACTTAAATAGTAATTAAATAGAATTTTCCAGATAATATTTAACTGTGTAAAATGCCAAATAATTCTTTTCTCATCTTAGACATTTCCATTACCCCCCCTCAATTATTATTTTCACTCATCAAGAATGGAAGATAAATCCTCGAGAGCACATGAAAGAAAAAAAATTACATCACCTCTGATCATCAGTAGCTCAAAGTCTACGGACACTAATTAAAAAAAAACTTTCCACATCGTTCGATTGCTCAATCCCCTCTAAAACCAAAATAAATTCCCTAAATGATATTTAAACTCACCTTGAATATATCTCGGCACCTTTTCATCCAGAATCACCTTAAAATAATGTACAATAGTTTCCGCATGTGGCCAAATATCAGTCGGCTTCATAGACATCAATTGCCTGAGTAGTCTACCAGTTCTCGATGGACAACTTTTAATATGCCCAAATGCCTCAATGATCGAGACATCATTAATCACCACATTTTCGTAATTAGCAGATGGCGATTCGATGTTAATCATCTCATCATCCAGCCAATCGTCAACGAGACTCAAATGTGGAAAGTGAGTTGCCAGTAGTCTAAGCAGTGGTGAAAATAGTCCAGCATAGCTCGCCTGATCCCTCTGAACCTGTTGCAATAAATACTTAATCGGCAGCTCCGACAAAAATTCCGTCGAGTAGCTCTTAACTTTTCTCCCTTGCGATATGAAATTATGCATATTAGACAATCTCACATCCTCATAAAGCAGAAGATAATAAAGAAATAACAGTTGTGACGTTAGCGATGGCTTAGAGGTGTCAACATCCAGATAATCCGTCTCCATATCCATGATATTAAGTGCACTCCTCTTGACATCAAAATTCGCCCCAAATACACTGTTCTGAAAGACCTTTCTGATCTCATCCTCCATGATAGGTTTATTGGTGTGCTCTGAACTCTTGTGATTAACAACAAGAATTGAATTAACGTAAACCTCAACGAGAGCTGGTAGAACTGGATGCAGTGGTGGTACGCTATTACAAAGTTGCTTATAAATCCAAGTCTTAATGGGCACTCGATGCTTGGCAAATGCTCGGGACTTGAGTAGCTGATGTATACAATGAACTGGCAAAAAACCCGGTATATTAGCATTCAAATTAGCTGTTACAGGCACTTTGACAGCATGGGCTGTGACAATTTGTTCGGTAAATATCTCTTGCATGAATATCTGCTTCATTCTCGTCAAATTATTCGGCCTTATCGGTATCTTCATGCCCAATGTAGCACAAACAAGATCACAGATTGCGGACAGCTGATTGCTATGGAAATGAATAGCCATCAGTAGAAGCATCTCTCCGAAACTGGCCGTAACACCACTGGCACTTTCAAAATATGCTTCTTCCCGCACCAGCCATTGGACCCACTCGATGCTCTTCTTTTCGAGATTATGATGACCAATGAGAGAGGGACATGCAATGAGCATACACAGGCCCAAAGAGACAAATCGAACACCAGCGGGTGAGGGAGGCGGATGTGAGGTGAGAAGTTGAACGATCATTGGGACTTCGTCGTCCTGGAATTTGATCCCACCGATGCCCCGCAGTGCGCAGTAAAGTCTGAGGAGAGCACTTGCCTGCACCACTTGACACTCTGCCAGTTGGCAATCGGGAGTTCTGGGGACAATTGCCCACAGTCTTACCAACAGTTCGTCTCTGAGGGCTTGTAATGCCGTGTGGGATTCCCCCTTTCGTTTCTGACCGTTTCGAATGAACATGGCGATCCACGTTCGGACCTGCTGATCACTGCCGAGGAGTAGGCCTGAGACGAAGGCGACTATGTCACTATCGAGTTGGGATGACTCCAAGCACTCTCGTTCTAGGCTGAGGGTGATAGCCAGTGCTGGCATCCGACAGAGCTCAACGCATTTGGCTCGAACTGCAAGCGCTCGACTAGGATTCATTCGACAGAGCATTGTCAAGGCTTGGGTACGGATTCTGCCGAGGGCTGACTCCTCCTGGCGTTCGCCATTCGCTATCAAGTGGGTGCACACTTCGGAGAAGGAGTCTGGACTGTTGGCGATGATCCAGCAGATGATCTCTGGGCCGTGTTTCACGTGTAAGAGGGTCTCTGTTATGTCGCGGATCGAGAGGAGAGCTGGAAGCTCCGCCAAAGCTATGCAGATCACGTAGGCAATCTCCTCCATGTAGACTGCATTGTCAAAGAGGTCTGATTGTTTTATCAGGAATTCGTTGTTTTTGTGGTACTCGTGGATCTGGGAGGAGACGAAGAGGAGCTCGCTGAGGACCAGGCGGATCCGACGTGTGGATTCGCTGCGCTCGAATTCCAGGGCTAAGCCACTCTGCAGAGATTGGGCGAGGATACTGTCTCCCTGGGTGTTTCCGAGCTTTTGTCTGGGGGAGAACAGTTGGGGATGATTAGTTGTCGATCTTCGGGACGGGTTTTGTGGCTTGGATTGGAGGAAGCCTCTTCATTATTAATATTAAGTAGTCATTGTACTCCTTGCATGCGCTAAATTCTAATATTGTTCAAATATCCATAATTTTTTTTTTTTTTTTTTTTTTTGATAATAGTAAAAAAGTTCTGGACGTCATTAGCGTGGGCAGTTACCCGGAGTTTTTTGTTTATAAAAATTAACAAGCATAGTTTACGAAGATTGAATACTATTTATTTCATCTGTAGACCTGGGACAGTGGCAAAAATGTGTCGGAAAAATGCCATATCATTAGAATTTGCGGAAAAATATATTAGCTGATAGAATGTTCAATAGGTTTCTTTTGAAGAAGTAATATTCGCCGAGACTGGATTTTTAGTCCTTAAGAGTAGACATGGACATAGAATATGCATGGACAAAAAAATTCTTATCTTATTATTTTCTGTATGATAGTAATAATGGGTGAATAGACAAAAGAAGTCTGAAAAAATATATTGACACGAAAAAAAATGAAATAAAGGGTACGCTAGGGAGGGTTATGTAAAAATAAAAGGGAACGAGAGTCGTGTTGGGATAGACCCCTCGACATTTGTTATCAATGAAATGCACTGAATGTTGTGGAAATTCTAACCTCAACTGCTGCTCCTTTCTAACGTCAGTCTCCAGGGCATGGAAATCAATGGACAACAGTGCAACGATGGAATTCACTGACTCGATTCCCGATAAAATTGTCAGAATTTCTTTTCTCGATTCCACACACTCTTTAGTTATATCCAGTGGTGATATCAGACTCATACGCACTAGGCACGGCAACAGGGGACGTATTTCTTTCTGCGTACACTTTGATAATTCCTTTATATTAACGTTCTGTATCGCAGTGAAGACACGGGGGGATATTGCAGTATTGACCTGCATTTTTGTGTGCGCTTTGATTTTTTATTTATGGAGTTATCGATGGTCAGATTCGGAATTGAACTCTGATGAAGGGACAACGTCGACTCTCATTGCTCCATGGCCGCCGCCATCTTGAAAAAATGCTGGCAGTGCAGTCAGCGCGCGCCGGGCAAAAAAAGGGCAAGAGAATTCAAAGAAATACTGCGAAGGGTTTGAACGAAATACGAATGAATTGAAATTTTTTTGGCGGAAAAATGCAATACTAATTTCCACAATGGCCAGCAGTTGATAGTTATCAAAAAATTATATCTAGTGCTGACAAACTATATTTCAAGTTGGTCCTGAAAATAGTCTTTTCTGTGGAGGCTAACAATATTTTTTGAGGTATTACTTTTTCGCATTTTCGCATACAAAAAAAATTTACTGAACCTTACGAATTCCGCGGCTAATTCTTCGGATTTCTATTGAACACTCTATTTGTTTCTGATAGATGCCATTGCTAAATATTTATGAAACGTTTAATAAGGCTTATTGTATAAAAAAATCATCAGAGTTTGATTTTTCTATACATTTTTTTCTCTTGAGATATTTATTATTGAACTTCTTCACTAAATTTTTCTACAATTTTTTTTTTATCCAGAAAAAAATCCTTCAGTTTTTGCGAAAATTTCATCATAACTCCATAAACTGCCTTTCAAAACTGCTGCCTTTACCCAGACTCTAACAAGTAACACCTAAAAAAATGGTAAGTGATGCAAAAGAATTGTCTTCGAAATAATTTTTTCATCACGCTGTGTCGGAAAAGTAACTTTTCAGTCACTCTTCGCTTCGCGTCGAGTGACTAAAAAGTGCTTTTTCGACACATTGAGATGAAAATTTTGACCGTTAAAACCATTTTTTTTCACTTGTTACGAAATATATTATTATCTCTGATATAATTAATCCCGTTTCGAGTGCCCAATCAACAAGTTCATTGCGGTGAAATCCCTTGTCCTAGATTAATTACACTTCAATAAGGAGAGTGAAAAATTAATTAATGCATCAAAATCATTTCTTATCGATGCTCTCGATATCAATGTACACAAGACAGATATTACCCAGTGTAATTCCTCACTGAAAACTTGTTTTGCCATAACAGGTCGTAGATTTCTTTAGTTTCTTCCTCAGCTTATCTAGATGTAATCGAAAATGTGTCTATTCACATTAATATTCACCCGATAATCCAGTGAAATTTTTCAAAAAAAATGTATAATAAGAATTTTTATTATAAAATAAAAATCCAATTTTTTTCTCCCAAATTTGTTGCGCTACAAAAATGGCATGAGAAGGTTCCGCAATTTACAGAAATTTTTCATTAAAATTCCACAAAAAAGTCCATAAAATTTTGAATTGTCGGGCTATTAGCGCATGTTCTGTTCAATATTAAAACAAAAATAAAGCCTCATGAGTTGTATTCCGAAAAATACGTCGACCCAAGGTGTCCAGATCCAAATTGGCTCTCCTTATCACATGTCACCTGAAAAAATCCGACTAAACGAAAATATTTCCCCGAAAAGAATTTTAATCTTTGAGTTAATTCCATTTCGGGCGTCGAACCAATGTCTTCATAGCATACGACCCCTCGTCCCAGATTTATCACTGAAAATGTAAAATTCAACGAGAAGAATGAAAAATTGATTGATGCATCGAAATAATTTCTTATCGACGTTCTCGATATCAATGTACACAAGACACATATCACCCGCTATCATTCCTCACTCGTGACTGGTTTTGTCATAACGGGTCGTAGATTGATTTCATTCCTCCCCCAAGTCTTTCAAGATGTCGTCAAAAGTCTGTCTATTCAAATACATAATCATTGGATCGTTCAGTGGAATATTTTAAAAGGCAATGCTAACGCGCAACAAGCGCCTGCACGTCGCAACGGAAGATTTTAATTATTTATTTTAAGCCCCTCATACAACACTACAAACCGGGTAGAACCTGTTGATGACAATTACGGGGCATCAAACTGTGTTTGATCACATTTTTCTCGCCTCCTCGTGGCGGCAATTAATCTTCAGTTGCAAAAATTCACCGACGAGAATTAATTATTGGAGTTTACATAAGTTATCTCGATTATTTATTAACGAATTATCTTCATGGGAGGAGAGGGTGTAGAATTATCGGCAAAACATAGTTTTTGTGATGTTTATCAGTTGATACAATGGCTTTTAAAAATTTATCATATCACATTTTTCACAATTGATAACTGAAAAATTTTATTATTATCAAGATATGCATATTCATTCGGTTGATCTCTATCTTGACGCCGGGTAACGGAATAATTATCTCTATAAACAATAACGATAAATTGAAAGGAGTTTTCGATGCACTCTCAAGAGAATTTTATTGGAATTATATTATAAATATTTACAGATTTTTTTCGCCTCAGATTTTGGCCAAAGAAAATCATTTGGTTGACAGTATTCGTCGAAGTATTTTTTTTTGTATTCGATTTTTCCAATAATGGACTTTATTTCGAGATTATTTTTAATTATTTTTAATTATTTTTAATTGGAAAGATATTTTCAATTTTTTTAAATAAAAAAAACGACTGTAATTCATTTTTCAAGGACCGAATGGGACAATTCCATTGGTTCAAATTTTGAGACAAAAAAAATCAAGACCAATCTTCCGGGTATAAATCAATTCTTCCAGAGATCATCGCACAAATAAGCCGTCCCGAGCTTGAGTATCTGTTGTAACAAAAGGAGGATATTTTTCTCGCACTCTTTAATTCATTGACTCATTATTACGACAAATCTGGTATACGTTTATTTTTTTTTACAGCACACGGACTGAGCTTGAGATCTTCATATCAGGGGAAAGGACAAATAAAGTTGTAAATATGAGTGCGAATTTCACAGCTGAACAGATGATTTAACAGTTATCGCCGACCCATTTTCTTTACGGTTACGCTCAACGTTCCGGTATATCAAGGAGCTTGGCTCCATCACTCAAATGACAGGTGTGACAAAATTTCTTATAAAAGTCTAGCAAATTCCCAAGACAATTATTTTTAAGTTCGATCGTTGCTATTGAAATGTTCAATCAAAGATATTCTGCAGTAGTCCTTGATTAAATTTTGACTACACTAGTCCTTATATTGAATTTATTTCTCTAGAATATGTTCAGCATAATTTATTAGACTTATTGATTTAATTCTTTTAATAAAGAGAGAGGAAAAATAGAATAAAAATGGCTTTAATAATTTCAGCAGAGAACATTCCGTGGACAGTAATTAGGCGAAATATACAATATACAAAATAAAATTATATTGAGTATTTCTTTAGAATAGCTTTTTATTGACCATATCAACATCAATATCAGTACTAATCGTACCAGCATAATTGACTCTGCAGAAACTTTCAAACCGGATGTGCAATTATTGTATTCGAACTCAATCGATCATGCTAAACGAGTGGAAGAAACTGGATTGCGTATAAATTTTTTTTAAAACGTTATCAGGAAAATGAATTGATCAACCTTGCCATTGCCCATCAGTTAACTCCATAATTAATCAATCGAGTAGAAAATGTCAATTGTATTGTTCGTTAAACGTTGAGTCGCGTTGAAATTTAATCCGCCCCAGAGAATTACTAATTATAATTTTTGCAGGAAATTCCTTTGGGTGCCTTCAGTGATTTTCGGTCATTCTCTCAACACTTGACAATCTTAAGAAAAAATATTTGTAGCCAGGATAATGGCCACGGAAAAGGTTCTTTCAATATTCTCATGGAAGACTGTTCAGTGTCAATATAAATAAGTCGAAGAAAATAAAAAAATTCTATTGCTTTTTTTTTCAAGAAAATTGCAATAGGAAAGAAATGTCTCCTCAAGAAAATTTGTACTCTTCTAAAAAAAAAAAAGGCAACTGGAAGAAAAGAGAATGCCTTCTCAAACCAATTCTAGTGGTTTTTAAATTAGAATATTTTCGATTTGAGCCTGCAAAATTTAATAAATCGATCCGACTAAACGTCATTCGCAATTTCGCATTCTTATTAAAAAACGGCAATCACTGTCTTTGGAATCTGTAACAAAATTTCTTGGTGAAAGATTTTTTATCTGCCTAAGATTTTATTTTCTCGTCAATATTGGAGCCATAAGGTTCTTGAAAAAATAAAGACGCTCTTCCCAGCAGATTTTTTTTTTCTCTCAGTAGATCTCAGTGGGGGACAAATTCAAAACACAAATAAAACCTGCAGTTTCAATAATCGCAGAGTTTTCGATTTTAAGTAAAAAAAAAAAAAAACTCAATATTACTCAGACATTTTTAAAAATCGTAAATGATGGATCATGCACCTTCCTCTAGACCCCTCGTATCGGTAATGATAAATCACATCATATTATGGGAAAATCCTTGCAATTCGTGGCTGAGTCTGCCTGCGCAAATGACACATGTAATGCTGTGCAAAATTGATGTGTTTACACGGGTGTCAATTCGGTTGAGTAACTGAGAAAAAAAAATCGTGTGACACGGAAATAAGTGGCTGAAACTGGTGGCATGGAGGGGAGCTTCCCACCCACTGATACTTAGACACGGATATTAACGACTGCACTGAGTGTATATACTCTTATTTGACATTCAAACTTCACTCACTTCAGTTGAGACATCGACTCCGATTGTGAAGTTGATGTTCCTATAAATCTTATGTTTCATTGATAATCCCATTCTGAGTGATAAATTCCAAATTTTCGACTTTTTATTTATTTATTTTTTCCGGCAGAACCATTTATTAACAATTGTGTTAACTAGTACGAAATCAAACTGGTGAATTTCAGGGATTTTTTTTTTTACCAACGATATTCCATGAGTCCTGCACCAAAGAGACAAGGTATTTATTTATTTATTTATTTTCGTCGTGAAAATTTTGCGTGCCAGTGTTTTTTAATTTATTAGTTACTAATTTTCTTAGGATAATTTAGTAGAATAGAGCCAGAACGACTTGAGATTTTATACGCGGAGAGAAAAATATAATTTTTCCATTCAAATATTTTTTTAGAACAATTCATTTCAATTGAAATACGTCCCTGAATTATGGTTATTTCATGAGTTATTATTAAGTGATCGAAAAATCGAGTTCTTTCTGTATAGTTGACTCATCTCGATAACAGCTGATTTATCTAAGTGACCAGTGATACTACTTACTTGGACGAAAATTTACTTAAATTTACTAGAATATTCTAACGCGTCGTCATTAAAATTCGATGCACTCTTTTACTCACCAATTCAATTAAAAAATTGCAAATTAAATAATGAATTAAACACAATCTTTTTTTATGAAATAAAGAGACAGAGTCCCCCCCTTCGGTTGTCATTGGTTGTTTTAATATTTTGGTTATAAACAATCCAGTCTTACTTTAATTTTTTAGTGAAAATGCATTTAATTACCAATTTTTGAAGAACAGCCGAGAAATTGTCATGGGAAATATCTGCACAGAATTCATTTAAATTTGACATTGACTATTTGTTTGATTTGGCATTTTTTAGTATTAAAAAAAAATTGAATTATCTAAAAAAACTCAATATTCAAGTAGCAGTTTACCTGATAGCTTATATCTGATATAGTGAAAACTTGATTTTCGCAAATGATTAAAATTCTGGCGCGAAACGTTCGCTTGATAATTGCTAAAATGTACCATATATATTCGGGATGAATCTTCAGTCCCAGATAATTTCATGCAATTCATAATGACCGGGATAATTCGTCAGAATGATTTCCCCTAAATACTAATTAATAAAGTTCTTAAAAAATTTATCAACTCCTCTAAACGAATGTTCTAACAGCTCCATCACGATGTTACGTCGATAATACACCACCATGGATTAACCAGGAGGATCTCAAAGATATCTGTTCTACTTACGGTAATGGGATAATTTAACAATTACTCTGTGTTTCCCTCGTGCTAGTCGCCCTAACACTCACCAAACCGCTTAATTCACCTTCAATGGGAGAAAAAATTAAAAATGTGTTCCGGAAGCAATTTTTTTCATGCTGAATCAATTTATTTGCAAACAATAACAGAATTTTCCCCCAAAACAAATGAGAATTCCGGCGGGAATAATTTTAGCGGCAAGTAATTCCATCCATTGGGTAATTTTCGACTGAATTAATCAAATCACTCGAAATGGAGCGAGCGTTTTCTGAGGTAGGTAATTGTTGAAAAAATACTTCCTCTCAGTGAACAATTAATTCCAAAGGTTAACATCATTGCGATCAGTTCCGAAAAATAAAAAAAATTATCCGATTTTATCTGTAATACTGGTAACGTTAATTTTCGGAAACAATGACTAAAAGTGTTCAAGTTTCGCGTTATTTGACACCTTAAATCATTGAAATCAGCGCAACAATCGTTCAAATCATCGTCAAAATCACTTCCAATGAATGTTATTTAAAAATCGATATCAATTAATTATGGACTAAGTAATGTTTCCACAAGATACACAGGGTGTTAGGTAATGACCCGACTTCCTTTGGAGGCAAAGGAAAGGCAAAGGAAGTCGGGTCATTACCTATAGTGTCCTGTATTTATCCTGATAATTTTCGAGCCACTAGTTTCTCGATAACAAGTTGACAGGTTTGTTTTGATTTAAAAAAATTGTTTTTCAATTGACAATTAATTGCAATTATTCGAAACCTTGAGCGCAGGGCAATCAGACGACGGATTGCGAGCAGTCCATAAATATTGAAAATTATGGGATTTCACCAGTAACATAGGTACCGTTCCCGTAAACAATAACTAAACGTGTTTACGTTTGCTGGTTCGATATAGTGCTTTCTGAATTTCATCTCTCTCAGTTGATCAACAACACTCAATTCAACTGATATGAGTACACGTCAGAAAATTTCCCTCTGCCGTAAGTAAATTTAGAAATATCCAACGTTTGCTCAACGAACGACTAACAAATCCCCTATCGCTGATAATAGAACATACTATTGCTCATGTTTTTACTTTCTCCGTGGATTTTCTTCAGCAGTAAATAGTGGCAGTGCTCAAGGCTTCGGAAATTGTTGACCATGTGATTATAGAGTTGAGTGGAGAATGAATACATCGTTGTTGCGGCAGCTAAATGAATGATTAGCATGTAGCCATGGATAATTTTGTGTTTCGTCGAAGGTGTTCACGATGAGTGGTGATGATTCAGTGATACCGTCACTTGACAACATCGAATTTTAATCACTTGATGCAACCACGTGACATTTTATTATGACAGAGGAAAAAAAAATCATCTTCAGGGACTAAAAATTAATTTTCAGCTCCTCGACCTCGGGCAAATCGCTTATTAGAAGCATATAAAAATTTCATTTGATTTGATTTGTCTTATTTCAAGAAATCTGTCAGGAATGAAGAGAATGATTTAATGCATAAAAAAATTGAGATAAACCATATTTCATGTGATTACGCCGTTGTTTTCACAGATTTTGTGCAGATATGATTTCAGTGTCTTCGAGTATCACGTAGCATGATACGATGACTAAATTTGTCATTGAACAATTTCATTGATTCGCAATTACTGATTACGAAGAAGTTAAGATAATCGAAATCATGGGAAATTCGACTCACATTTGATAAGAGTTCTAAGGGAATTCTATTGATGAGAATTTCGGTGATTTTGTAAAAACGTTTTCTTTATGTTTCAAAAAAATGTAGGAGAAGAGTATCTCAATTTCACTCAGATAATCGTAATCTTTCGATTCCTTCTGACTCGCCAAATGCTCGTCAACAATGGACTTTCAAATGACTCGATTTTTTCTGCTGATTAACAAGTAAATGTGCTTGAGAAATGAAAAATTAGTGGTGTTCCTTGCTTACTTTTTTTTAACATAAAGATAAATTGATGAAATTTTTTATTAGTAAAATTTCCGAGGGGCTATTTTTTTTTATTTATAGCATTCAAACCACCTGGTTTATTCTGCTAAAAAAAAAAGAAAGATACAAATTCACAAGAGCGTATACTTAAAAATATTTTTTGTACATTTATTCATTTCTTATTTAATTATTTACTTTTTCTTTAACTGAACATTTTGTTATTTCTTATTTCTAAGCTTATGGTAATATTGTGAATTTAGTTGTCTTGTTTATATATTTAACCCAGAGGATAATAAGAAGGAGTCAATACGCAGGAGTACTTTCCTGTTCAAGTTTTTCAAAAATGTCTCAATTTCATAAGGGGGTGCGAAACCCTCACATCGTATGCCATTTAGTAATTTTGTTAGGTATGGCTCGTAGATGGGGCAGTGCCAGAGCGCATAATCAAGATCCTCCTCAGCATTCCGAGGGGCTATTCAGAGGTGAAATCACTGTGCCACTTCAGAATAAAATTCATTTTGAAATCATATGAAATCAGTCAAGTCACTTGAAATCATTTGAAATCAAAAATGAAAATAAAAAAGTTTCCAACATTCCTCCGATATGTTATCATCCATCCATTGCAATAAAAAAATACCATAAGACTATTTCTGCCCCAGTTATGTCTCATAATGGCCTTCAAATTGACCAAAGTATTCATAAAGAAATTTGAAATTCGTTTTTCAGCATCATTCAACATAATATAAAATTACGTTGTTATTTTCTGACTTCCCCTGAACATTTGTATATTGCAATTTATTTCAAATTGGTGGATATAATTTAGAATAAATCACCTCAAAAATGAGCAGTCTTGTCTGATTATAATTTTTTTACTTAAGGAAGTAAAATCTATTTATTATAAATTTTATCATATTTAATTCTACCAATCATATCGGCAGAATGCTTCGGAACTATAATTTTTTTTCTATTAATATTAATTTGACTTTGATAATTTGTAAGCGTGTTTCTCTCATTATATTCGTAATTCAAATAATCTGCAATCAGTGGAAATCACATTGAAATCGATTTCAGTTGGAAATCATTGAGTGACGAGTTTTGGAAGTGAATAGCCCCTCGACAATTTCCTTCGGATTTTCTGGACAATATTGCTTCGTCTTTTCTCACCGTTCATAACACGACTGACGACTTTACCTTGTTGAGACCATTAAAATGGCTGACATCGATGAGCTAGCCAACGTAAATCTTCTTATTTAATGGACCCGTCACACTTTCTCACTCTGATAATTTACACAAAATTCTTAGAATTGTAGATTGAGTTATATACGCATTCTATCGTTAGAAACACGAAGGATCGCGGAATCGACACCGAAAAAACATTAATAGGTCATGATGATTAATCGCACGCCTGACTTCGAGATAAATTTCACTCTGATTGATATTTATAGGGTTTTTTTGGTGATGATTGACGCTGTGATGATTATACTCGAACGTAGTTTGGCAAATTTTCGACTCTTTCCGCAACTATTATTGGAGTCATTTAGCGCTCCTCGAGAGTCGAAAAATTTGAATTAGTAATGATAGCTCAGGTCTCAGACGATCAGATTAACAGTATTAATACATTATCCCTCGATTCATGCATATTGGATGATAAAATTCTGATGCAACAGCGACTGGGTGTGGAAAATTTTCTTCTAAACTTAGCAATTGAAATTCGGTTCATTAATTATCATTCGCGGAGTGAAGAATAAAGAGCAATCCGATCCTTGAAGCTGCCGAGTTTAGAAAGAATCAGAAGAATCACCTCTCAGTTCCTCAATTCTCAAGCAAAATTGTCCAATTTTGTTTTAATAATGCGTTATTAAATTTTCTACAAAACGGACTCTATTCGAGATCTAGTCGACCCACTTTCCACTCAAGACACTTCTGAAATTTCTCGGATAAGATTTTCAAACAACCCATGATTTTTTGTGGCCAATAAAATTATCTGTAGCAAAGATAATCGTAAAAAATCCTTGACACCCTCTTCTCAATGAAAATGTAGAATAAACTGCCATTAATTTGTCGATTAGTCGCTCAATAGTTGCTCAGTGCTGCATTATCACATTGTTAAGAAAATTACCACGGTGATAGAGAACTAACAATGATTCATGATTCACGACTCTTCATCCCTTTATCTACTCGATTTATCAACTCAGCCTATCACATTCGGTCATTCAACTCTCGCTGACTTCTCATCACTGAATAATTAGCAATCATTTTCTCAGCAATGATGGCGAATGTGCAAATACTTTGATCATATTTGCTTCGTCAAATATGATCTGTAGGCACAATGTTCAAACAATCATTTAATCAAGCAAGCAAGCAATCAATCAATCAATCAATCAATAACAACCGAAGAAATTACATTTCTAATTTCTGAACAGCCAAAATTTCCGAACTATTTTCTCAAATAATTCTCATTAACCCCCTGTAAATTTTCCTTCTGCTTGTTCAATTTGTTATTCAATTAATTTAGATTTGGCGTGTAATTGTCTGTGTTCATAGATTTTTTTCCCGCAGATGAACGTAAAGTAGACTTGATAACTATCTCTTACCAATAACTCAGAAACAGGTTCTCTTGATAATAATGATAAGACAACGGCAGAGTGCATGTTCACAATACTGCGCTTTATTATTCATCAGAATTCGTTGTAAATACCTGATAGGTTTATTTATTCAATCATGAGACACCAGAAGTCTCACGATAGTCAAGGACAGTTATCACCGGTTATCCTCACTGACGCATGTGATTCCGTCTGCAAGATCTCGTCTGAATAATGAATGTTGAATTTGTTACACATATCAGGGGAAATTATTCACTCGGCGATAATTGTTTAATCGTTCAATTACAGATGAGGTCACTAAAAATGAACAAGAGGGTCCTGTTGATTTTGAACGCGCTATCAGCTTAACTGGATATGGAAAATTCAATTATTTGTTGTTGCTGGCTATTCTGCCAGCTGGATGGGCCAGTATCTATGGGTCTACTTCAATGTCCTATGTTTTACCATCGGCTGAGTGCGATCTCAGTCTCACCATGTTCGATAAGGGACTGCTCAATTCCATGCCATTTGCAGGTAATTTACTTTTTACTTATGATTTGTTTCCAACTTAAGAGCCGGGTGTAATAATTTGCCACCTCGAAAACACCGTCACAGATTACACGTGACATAATGATCAAATCGTGAGCCGACATAATTTCCGACTTGCAAAAATCATACGCGGAGGTCGGAAATTATTTTTACTTATGATGTAATCATTATTTTTCTTGTAATTAGTCGCGGGAATTTCGAGGTTACCAACTATTACACCCCGGCCTTAAGGGCTGTCTTCCCGAAGTATTATGTGACTAAAGTGATTTTTCTAATTACAGCCAAATAATTTTTTTTATTTTGTTTAAACTAAATTTCCGACATACGAGAATCATAACTGCATGCCGCAAATTGGGTTTCACAAAAATCAAGAAATTATTCTCTTTGTAATTGGGAAAATCTATTTGATCACGTGACCTCTCGAGAAGCGTGGCCTTAAGGCTCGGGTATACCTTCAACCAAACGTTATCTAGATTGTTTTGTTATGAATTTTTCATCTACAAGGCATTAATTTGGAAACTCATTTTCTGTTATAAATAGACCTCTAAGAATGCTAAATATATATTTGAAAAAAAACTAGAGAAAATAAACAACATTTTCAAAGAGCCCTTTCGAGAAATATTAAAAATAAATCAGTAGAGTCTTAAATAAAAAATGTTAAATAACTGGGAGGAACAATTGAAAACACGGACCATGTGAAGTGACAGATGATAAGCATCGCAATTTTGCATCAATTTTTTTTGGCGCGATTGCTCTTTATTCTGGTATAACAGAAAGTTTAAAACATGACAAAAATTTTTCCCAATTTTTTCACAAAGCCTTTTTAAAATTACTGCCCTATGTGTGGAGTATTGAGACAATTTCGCATTTCAGTCTCCTTAACCGCCATGTTGTCGTCGATTGGACGCCATTTGCCCTGGTAAATACCCATTTTTCAATTTATCCTCTACTCCCTTATTTCTTCAAAAGGCTCTTTGAAAATGTTCCTAATTTTTTCTAGTTTTTTTCAAATATATATTTATCATTCTCGGGGTTCTACTCATTACCAACAGTAAGTTTCTCCATAGACGCATTTTTATATTAAAAAATCAAAACAAATACAATCTACATAACGTTCGGCTGGAGGTATACCCGTAAGGCCCGCTATAATAGTTCCTAACCTCGAAATCGCCATAACTAATTACAAGAAAAAAATAAGTGTTAAATCATAAGTAAACATAATTTCCGCCCTCCGCGCATGATTTCTACAGCTTGGAAAGTAGATTTGCTGACGATTTGATCATTATTCCACGTGTAATCAGAGACCGCGATTTAGAGGTGACAATTTATTCCACCCGGCCCTTAAGTATTTATAAAGATCTACAACTGATATTGTGGATTTATATCGTATAAATTTAGAAATTTTAATTATTTGGTCTTTATCGCAAGTCTCCTCGGATTTTTTCGATTTTCCCCCCGATTCAGCTCATTAATTCAACTCTTCCAACAACATTAATGAGACAATAAGATAACATGAAAGATTTTAATATGGGAAATTGGACAATTAAATGGATTCAAAATAGAAGTAATGCAATTATTAGTGACGCAACAAAAAATCGAGGGTTGGCGTCGAGTGCCCCACATGCAAATTCACAATTTTTAATAATAAATACGAATAATAAATACGATATTAATATTGATGAACTTTACAGGCATGATCGTAACTGCCTTCTTCTGGGGCTTTTTGACTGACACATACGGACGTAAGAAAGTATTAACGTATGGGTACCTTACGACGTCCATATTCAGCTTCGCTAGCTGTTTGTCCCATGCCTCCTGGCTACTTATTTTATTCAAATTCATCAATGGCATATTGTGAGTTTAATTTGTGTTTTATTACTTGGCTCGAGGGCGAGTGAGTCAGTATTCGCTTGACTGACGTATCATTGAAGTGAGTTTACTGATCGAATTTATTACTAGGATATCCGGTCCTTATGCGGCATTGATGTCATATCTCGCTGAAGTGCATGGCGAGCAACAGAGGTCGAGGATCTACATGTGGCTGGGGGTGTTCTTCTCACTTGGTCACATATCAATACCATGTGAGTACGAATTCATTATTTCTACGTTTTTATTAATCACCGGGACAGTTTTATTAATATTCTCAAAATACGTGCATTAAAAAAAAATAGTACGCTCGAATTACTCCAGTTTTTTTTTGACTCATTAACCCTTAGTTGGTCGCTTCACTCCACCGAACGTAACTGGTCACCCGTATAGCGCCACGCCGCGCGTGTATTTCTAAATGCATGGTTGTCACAGCAACATTCGAATCAAATAATAATTCTTTTTAGATACTTACGTGCATTCAATACTCGTAAAAACAATACAAATCCTACTAAAAGAATATATTGCAGCAATAACAACAATCACAGTTCAGCTTACTCTATTAAATATTGTCTCATCGAATGTGCGCGTCCCCGCGAGAGTTTCTCGCATCGCGCGTGTAAGCATTACATTACATAGTATTAATAAATGAAAATTGCGGGTTACATAAAGAAAAAAAATTATTAGCAGATGAGATACATGGATTGCTTTCTACAAATATGTTCAGGTTTAGCATGGATCATTATTCCACAAGAATTTCGTCTGCCGATTTTCAACGGTTCGTTGGATTTCACTTCCTGGCGACTCTTCCTTGCCCTTTGCGCCCTCCCCGAGTTCACCGCTTTCGTCGTGCTCTCCTGGTTCCCCGAGTCTCCCCGTTTTCTCCTATCAAAAGGCCGAGACGACGAAGCACTCGAGGTCTTTCGTCACATCTACTCCCTCAATACAGGAAAAAATCCAGACACGTACGCGGTAAGTACCAGCAATTGTGTCCCACTTTGGTGGGGTCTCTTGAATTTGAACTACGGTACCCGTCTCGGACGGGATCACCTGACGTTCCTATTTCTTTCTATCTCAGCTCAATTTGAGACGAGTACTCAGTGATGAGTTTCACTGTTGTTGAGAGAATACCTCATCACCCCCCAATGATCACTCAGTGTGTGTGCCCCTACCATGGCTTGGCAATGTGATCCTAAGATGTCTCTCAAACAGGTAGTAAACCGGGAATGATACTGCCATTTATCACTATTTTCTCAATTTTTTTTTTTTTACTCTGCTGGTGACTGGAATTTTTTTTTCTAATCAATGTTTGTTGGGTATTCAGGTGAAATGTGTGACTGATGACAGTTACGTTAAGACCCAGGGGACCACTCTCCTCAACAAGTTTCAGGGGGGTTGGGTGCACATGAAGCCACTGTTTACCTCACCCTATTCCTACAGGTTGATACTGATTGGGATGATACAATTTGGCGCCACTATTGGGTGAGTCGAGGATTTATTTTTATGACGCATGAGAAAATTTGGGTAAACAGGTCGTATAGCAACTCCTAATTTTTTCTTTGCAAACTGAGGCAAACGTCGACTTATTTTGCTTCTATCTGGTGGAAATAGTATATTTCGTAACAAGTGAAAAAAATGCTTTTTAGCGAGTGGGAGGTTTATATCGGGAGCCGAAGCGATCTAATCCCACGAGTCCAAAAGCACTTTTTTCACGAGTTACGAACTAATATATTTCGATACAAGTGCGACGGGGTGGTACGAGTGTGTAAAAATATATTTTTCATCACGCTGTTTTTCAATCACTCTTCGCTTTGCGTCGAGTGGCTGAAAAGTGCTTTTCCGACACATTGAGATGAAATAGTATATTTCGTAACAAGTGAAAAAAAAACGGTTTTTGGCGAGTGGGAGGTTTATATCACGAGCCGAAGGCGAGTCAATTCAAATAGAATTAGAATTTAGAGAGAAAAAAATCTCGATAATCCAGCCGGGATTCGAACCCGGGTCTCCCAGTTACGTCATTCCATTCTTCCTGATTGCATAGATTTTTTCGGAAAAGTAACTTTTCCAAAACATTGAAATAAGAAACTTGGGAGAAAAGTGTTTGTTTTTTCACACGTTAGAAAATATAATATTCCACCATTGTTCCTCGAAGAAAATTTTGTGTTAGGATTGTAGGGATTGGTGTTTTTCTTTTTAATTGCAGGTCAAATACTTTAAGGCTTTGGATGCCCCAACTTTTTGCCATGATCGAAACCTACGAAGCTAGTCATCCAGTCGGAAGTGATGAACAATTTCCGTCCATCTGTGTTATGCTCGAACGTACCAACACATCTGTTGGCACTGTTAATCAGCCTAATTTAATTAATAATACTATTGAAGTGGAAAAAATTTGTGTACCGGTGAGTTATCGAGTTCCACCTTCGAAGAGAGTGGAACAGATGGATGGTAGGAATTATGACACATGAAAAATACCGGAAATCCCAAAGAGCAGAAGGAATTGGGAATCAAAAATGAAATCAGCAAATACCTCAAAAATGAATGATTTAGCGGAGAAAATCTCAAAACATATTTCTCCCAGGGGAGAAAATTCCCGTTATTAGACTATGAGGATAACGTTTGCCAAAGAATACGAAATTCTTCGTGAAAAATTTCAGCAACAAATTTTTATTCGATAAGTTTGGCAAAGAATTTTTTCGTGCGTCTCACGAAATACTGCAGGAAATTATTTTTGATTTATCATTATTCTTTCTTCGTTATAATATTTACCTGGGATAAGCCGCGGAAAACTCTTGAATTATTTAGTAATTATTTTCCAAATATTGAAAAATCATTCAGGTTATTCTGAACTCTACTGTGTACCTGAATTCAATAGTCATCGCTGTGACTGGAGTCATCGGTTATGCTTTGGCCGGCTCATTGATCAATTGCGCAGGGAAGAAAAAATTAATGAGTGAGTAATGAAAAATAATAATTCGCAATCATTTTTTATCGCATTTTTTCATATCCACTCATTTTTATTTCTAAGTGGACAAGAAAATGCTTTTAGTGAAGTCTTGTCACAATTTTCCGCCCGCATAATTACAGACAGCGCTGGATGAGTCCTTCAATTGTTTATCGTATTTTTCGAATGTAAATAATCATAATGTACCATGGTTTTAAGCTTAAACAATACAAATAATAAGGCAAAATGGGAAATAGAAAATTGGAAAATTAGTACCGACTAATTTTGGCCGAAATATTTAGATTATTCTGCTTCGATGTGTTAAAATGATATTAGTTTGCTTTTAGAGAGTGACAACAACGGAAATAATATTCAATAGATCTCAGTAAATTCATCATTACATAAATAACTACCCGAAAAAAATTTCCATATCTCAATATAAAAAATACAAGTTTCTAGTTCTTATTTTTAGTTCACATTCTGGTAATACTACGTTATACCGCCTCCAAAGTTTGTCTTTGAAAAACTTAATGAAAGTTGTTATTTGTAGTTGGTATTTGATGGAAATAACATTTCTAGTGGTGGAAACCTGGTTGCTTTAAGGCCCGGATGGAGGTTTCATATCTCCTCTCCTGCCCCCCGATACACCTCACCGATACTTTTAGCCATCTAAGATGGCGGCATGAGACGGGGAGACAGAAGCACTTTTTACATGCTAAGTTTAAAGCAAAAAAGGCACAAATTTAAAAAAAAAGGGGCTCGTCGCACTCTCACAAATTTTATTTTTGATTTTTTAAGGATATTTTTAGAGAGCACATTTCCGAAAATTCGCGACAGAAGAAGTAATTTACGAAACCAGATGTTTGGTAAATTTTATTCTAGTGAAGTCATTGATATCCACTTCCGGGATTTCTCGAGAATAAATCAATTCGGTGTTTTCGAAATTATCTATGGGGATCTTATTATTATTTTTATGTCTGCTTATGTGATATAAAATTGGTCTGTTCAAGTTATCTTGAAACATGCCAATTCTGTCATAATATGCACACCGGGCTCTGCCGACTGCCTGGTCTATAGGGAACTCTGCAAGTGCATTAATTGTTTTGTTCGGGATGTTTTTGAGTTTGTTGAAATAATTTCGAGTAAGCCTCAGAATAAAATTGTCAATTCTGGAAATCTGGGCCCTGTCATATAGAATCGGCCCCTCGCCCACCTAACCGTTACGACCGGTCAATATTTAAATAGATTTAATTGAATTCAATTCAACGTGTTGGAAAGGTATAACAAATCTCTCCAGCTCCAGCACTTAGCGTTACCCAGGGTTCGCGACGGGGACGCGGCTGGAATGAACCCCAAAAGGTGCACCATGGTGCTGAAAGGTGTTCATCTTCCACCCACCTAACTGTTCACTTAATTGAGTCCGCCTTGATTTTATTGGGGATTATACTTAGTTTAGGCACTAACTGGTGAATCAATTCAGTATCACATCAAAATTGGGTGGAGTTTATGTACGTCCTAATGACCCACATTCTTTATTTTTGCAGTGTTCTGTTTTCTTTCTGCTGGTCTGTGTTGTGGAGTTCTATATTGGGCTGAGAATTCCAGTGGAATCCTGGGTATTTCTTCAGTATTCGTGGCATTATCTAGTATTGGTGGAGCTGCTGTTACGAATGTTATTGTTGATAATTTCCCTACTCCATTGAGGTAAGAGCAAAATGTAATAAAAAACAGTACAAGATTATGGGTGGTAATGACCAAAAAAGAAATCAGTGAAGGTATTGAGCGCCCCAAACTAAAATCGCCAGTGCGGAGTAGGAAGAAAAACTAAATTCCTAATTTGAAGGTCATTGAAGTGAATGCAGAATTTTTTGTTATTCACTAATAATATTTCAAATTTATCTCTCCAGGGCTATGGCTATAGCAATGATGATGATGATGGGCAGAATAGGCGCTGTTATCGGGAATTTATTATTCCCATTACTCTTCAAATTCAGCTGTTTAGGACCTTTCTTCATGATTGGAATTGCATGTCTAGGTAATTTTTCATTTCTATCGTAAATTTAAGCTCAATGTATGGCTAATGACTAATATTTAATACTCGGTGTCTATTTCTATTGCTATTTTAGTTTGTGCGATTCTTGTGTTCTTTGTACCTGCAAAAAAATCGGATTTTAAGGAGTCCATAGAGTCGGCGTAAACTAGACCAACAAGTGTACAATTCTCACTAGTTAGGATAACAAATCGAAAACCGAAAACTGAGGGAAAATTAATATAATTGTAAATAATTGTGCTGTACTTTTTAAGTCTAAGTTTACAAATTAGATATTTACGGATCTCTAAAAATTAAAACTAATGTATATATAACTCATTTCGTACATTAATATGGAGAAAGTATTTTATGATTTATAAAAGAGTGTATAGCTTTTGTTGGTAATTATTTCATACAAAATAAATAAATTTACCAAAAAAAAAATGGTGGACCATTCGGTAAAATTTAGTGAGTTGGACAAATTGCAACATTTTTCTTCGCACAAATGTCGGTCGAAAAAGAGAGTATATCAGGTATATGTCATATAATTATTTCTAAATATATTTCTTACTGTGAGAGATTACCTGTACACCGACGGAATAATCTTCTTTTGACAAAGACGACGTACTTGCGGTAAGAAAATATGTCCTTGTCAATCTTCAAAATTTGTAAATCTTCTGATGAATGAAAATATTTCTAGCGCCGCACATTCAAACTTTGGACACGGAAACTTATACTATTATCATAAATATGGATGTTCTTGACCATAATACACAACTCTTTTCTGTACGATAATTGGTAGTTGGGAGAAGTAACGAAACGTTCCAGTCAGATGAATTTTTCATATTTTTAAATTAAGACTAGCTTTATTCCTACTAAGGAATTTTTCATTCCGGATAATTTCATATTTTCTCAATGCGCTTACTCGTTATCTCCAACGAAGATATTTCTATTTTCAGTAGAAAACTAATTCGTTCATTAGAAAATTGGTCTCAAGTGTCACGCGCTTTGCACAAGATATCACGAAATTGACATGTTGGATGAAACCAGAATCTAAATAAAGTGCAGATTACATGAATCTATGACAAAAACCTCTTGTCTAGTCTCGAAAATACCGGAAAGTTTGCTCGGGATAAGAGAATCCGACCTTGTGGAAAAATTATTTTGTTATCAATACGACAACTGAATGATTGATAAGCAGATTTCACGATATTGGAAATTGACAAAGGATATTATCTTGCACCAAGTATATTTTCTTTGTCAACAGAAGATTTTCCCTCAGTGTAGAAACGACGTAAGAACAAATCCAATCACATCATTCGAAAGATTTAACGATTAAAGTTTAAAAAACTTTTCATTCCTTTGAGCAGGAAATTTATGAATAAATGAGTAAATTTTACTGTAGATAGCAATGAGAAGAAATGAGAGAAAACTATGAAAAGAATATTTATAAGCAAACAGCATGCCAAACTTGGAGAAAATACGCATTTTTATTCGTCAGTACTCAACTGGTGTGTCTATTTTTTTCTTCTTTCGTGTTTATTTAATAATTTCTTACATATAAAAATAATTCATCTCCTGTTATCAGTTGGCTTGTCATCTATTAGAGACTAATAATTTTCCCCGGTATTTTAAACGCAAATTTCAGACGTTTTATTCAGCTCATAGCTGCCATTTGTTGTTTTATCCATGGCACGTAGTTAGCAACGTTAACATAAACGCCGGGAATTTCGCTGGTTCCACAATGCATGCCCCATGCGACGAGGCCGATTAGTTGAATCTGTTGATTGGCAGATTCACAGATAAGGGGGGCCCCGCCATCTCCCTGAAATTACGAATGTTTGTGTCAAAATTGAGAATCCGTCTGGTGTATTTATTATTATTCATGAAAAAAAAAAAAATACATACGTAGCAGGCATCTTTTCCCAGTTCACCGCCAGCACAAATGAAACTGTTCTTGTCCAGTGTGAAATGACTTCCTAATGGGGTAGTCCTGAGGGAAGTTTGACAATTGTCTTGATCTACAATAGGTAGATCAACTTTGCGCAGAGATGCCTCAGAGTCTCCATCATCTCCGAACGAATAT
>JAPYZM010001460.1:0-18359 GCA_030522845.1 Psyttalia concolor
AGTTCAACTCTTCCAGATAAAAAGAGAACCGTAAAACTCTCGAAACAATTTCACCAACTCGGGTAATCAGTGCGAGTCACCGATTCCATAGTCGACGTCCGCGTACGGAGGCTCCGCACCCTTCCGGTTCCGGTGTTCCGGTAGGTTTGACCCCGACGTAGGCGGGGGAGCCCCCTGGGCTTCCGCTTTTCGGTATATATGGGATATACGCTCAACGATTTGCCCTGGTGTGACGATCCTCACGATTTATACTCGATACGCGTCACGGTAGCGCTAGTGTCGTGACTGCTGTGATTTCAAGCGTCTCTGGACTTGATTAGAATTTACAGTTTCCCCTGGAATTTCCCCATTTCGGTGATTTAATCAACACCAGCCGACGAGAGAAAAATTGTCGCTAATTATTTTCCCCGATTTGCATTAATTACTTTGATACCAAAAATTCTGATCAGATTCGCGGCATGAAAAAGCTAATCATCCAGCCCGACTTTAACAGTAATTATGAGAAATTCCGGGGGACGGCCTAGCGTAGCCCACTTGGTCATAATGGAGTTGAAAACGAGTCAAGGCGATATCATGGGTGGGCAGGACTCGGCTGAGAAACGTCAAACTTTCATCAAGAGTAATGATATCCCCGACATCAATCCCAAGGCATGAATATTTCACACTCAGCCAGCTCAGCGAGCCCTTAACACCTGCGAGCCACTTGACTAATGATTGGCGGCTGGAAAAAAAAAAAATCATCCGAGCAGCAAAATCTCAAGCATTTTGTGAGACAGATATACAGCGCAACGAGGATAAGAGAAAATTGAGGCTCTTCGGTAACCTACCGCGTTGGTGCTGGTTACCACTACCAAACAAGAGTCCACCATTAAGCCAAATGACTCGAGCGTGAACGACTGCGTGATTAAAAGGACGATTTGTTATACCAAGACCTGTACTCGCCACCAATGCCGAGGAACAAACCGCCAACAAACATATTTGAACTTCGTGACTCTATGGGGGAATAATTTTTTTTTCTCTCACTTCTCTTGTTAATATTATTTATCGATCTCATTGTAACACCGGGGGAGAAGAAAAAAATCTCGTCTGAATTTTCTCCCACTCGCATCTCAATAATCAGAGAACGTGAGATAAAATCGACTGAAAAAAAAAATCGAACATTGTTCCGCGCGATAAATTCAAATATATTCCAAAATCAACGGTTGTAATTACAATATTCAGTAATGCATGGAGTAATTGAGAAAAGAAATATGCATTATAAAATGCTATTACACCGGGGGGATAATAACCATGGGAATGCGCTGAATTTCACAGGTGATGGTGTATCAAATTATAATTATCGATGAATATATTTACCCACGCTCGGTTATACCATTAGCCCATGGGAAATCCGGAGGACATAGCGCGAGGTGATGGGGAGGGGTTTCGGAAACTGCCACCTGCCGAAAGTCGTCCGGATTTCATTGCGACATGTAATACACACGTCCATAAACGTAAATACGCAGAAATATAAATTCACCTCTCCCTCCCCTCCGCCGCTCGCCATGCCACGGAGGAATGTCACCGAGAATCGTGTTGTTCCACTGGCGCGTCGAGGTTATGGGAACCCAACGGGAGCCGCACTCCTTGCTAAATACTGTAATTAGTTACGGGCCCGGGGACACGGTACTTGCGTGGTACACAGTCCAAATTACACGTTTAATCGGCTTGTGGTGAACTTCTGCATATCGTTTGGCGTTTTTTTTTCAGTTGTCGCGGGATGAACGGGTGGAGAGAGATCGGGCGCGGACGATTTGACGGATGATTCTGCCAATTCTTGGTCACCTGAGCTGTCACACACGAAATTATCCAGTGTCCAGGTTGAAATGAGTTTTTTTACCCTGGCTCCCTGAGACTCCAGGAATTTTGGGATTCTCAGAAGCCAGAAAATGCTGGGGGTCGACTTCTGCCGGTGCTCTAAAATTGCCTGGGGACAGGAGGAGTTGATTAATTACTTTGGCATTGATGAATTATTTTAACAAACCTAAGAATAAAGATCAGGGCATGCATTGATTTAGCAGCTAGCCTCCATTTGTACCCAAAATATGACAAATTGTCGGGGGGGGGGAAGGAGGACATGTCCTTATTGATGAGAGTGGCGTTTTTCCACGGCTCGATATAATATTCCGCCAACGTCACTCTAATTTCCGTCCCTCACCCAACTCCCCAGATTGTCGAGGGAGGGAATTGTTGGGTGTCGATTTTGTCGATGAGTAATCGTGTCGAAGGAGCGGGCGGTTGACGTGAGGAGGAAAAAAAATCATCGAAAATTAGAGTTGGAGGGAAGACGGGCTGGAAGTATAGTAGTCGTGGGAGTGAAGCACGTGAGGACGAAACCAGAATGGAATGAATGGAAAAATATAAAGGAACCTGAAGCAACCTCCTCGCTCTGAGGCCATTTATCAACGTGACACGACGATCTTGCGACTCACCTCACTCTCGCCCCCCTCAACTGCCTTCCACAATTGTCACAAGTAATCCTGATGAATCCTGTCTATTTTCCATGCCTCCTTCAACCCTCGGATTTGTATTGACCTTCAATTATTGTTCGGGACATGAATGGATGCCCTCGAGGTTAATTGATTCGTTCGAATTCACTGGAGAAATTTGACGGAATATTTATTAAACAACTACCGGAAATAGACGACCAAGTGCCCAATTAATTCCCCAGTTTTTTAAAGACTCAATTGTCGAGAGAGCAATTTAAATTCAGACGTACTTCTCAAGATTTTTAATTTCTCTCACTGGCAATTTTGACTTCTGTCTTCGGTCGGTGTGGCCTTATTGACATTTTTTATCAATCATTCTCACCGTAACTCATTGATGAACCTTCGACGAAGTCTCCAAGCACCTGACACCCTCCCCTAAAAATAATAAAAAGCCCCCTAATCACGGCGTGAAGAAAATAATAGAGTCAGGGTGACTGTTGAATACACAAAGCTCATGTTTGCGTGTTTTGACAGTAACACGTAGTGGCGTTATCGCTCCCTGATTACGCATCGGCATTACAGAGCTGTGGTTTTCGGGCCGCTCCGAGGCTAGGGTTCGTACGTCAGATGGGGGTAGAAGCAGGCGCGTGAGAACCCCATCTGTCCGTGTGCGAGGGCGGCCCAGGGGTTGAATTGAAATCACTGTCTACTATGACATTACGTATTCATGTGTATATCACAGTTTGTATATTGGCCATCGCGTGAGGACTCCATGGCCACCCTCACGTGCATAACCAGTACGACCCTTCACTCGGTCACATGACAATGGACTGTGTGGGAATGTCTCTTCAACTGGACACTGTAATTCCCGGGGGTGAGAGCACATGAGAACTGTGATTTTTCGAGTTTTGGAATTTGAGGGTCAACATCTGCCCGTGGCACTTCATTTTCTGGGAACATACTGTCATTATCTAGCCCGCGGTCAATTTAATCCAGCGATCCTAGTCTGGCAGTAAACTTAATGCCAATAAACCGGAGTCTAATTGATCGCGATAATGTCAGAATTAGAATTAAGGCCCGGGTGTAATAGTTTGTAATTCCCGTCACTAATTATAAGAAAAATAATTACTAAAGCATAAGCAAACCTAATTTCCGACCTCTGCGGATGATTTCTGCAAGTCGGAAATAATGTCTGCTCACGATTTGATCACTAGTTCACTTGTAATGAGTGACGGGAATTTTGAGGTGATGAATTATTACACCCGGCGCTCAATGGAAATCTCAATTTTCCGGCTGCAGTCAATAATTTGAAATAAATTGAAGTGTTAAATTTTTGTTTCCAGGACAGAAAGTGATCGCAAAATGTTGAATCCAGAAACCGGCTGCTACTCCGAATCCGTTCGAGCCTGGTGAGTCACATTTCATTAATTCCCCCGCATTTCATACACTCGGCGACTAAAAAAAAAACAAGCCAATATTTTTTTTATTTTCTTCCTTTTCCCTAATAAAGTCGTTTGAGGGAGAGAAAATACCGGTTTCGATAAACAACAACTGAGGGTCTCGAGAGGAGTGCACGTATGCACTCGAGTGGGAGAGCGCCTGCAAAGCGAGGCGCGAAAAGAGTGTTAATTCGAGTGGAGTCATACATATAGAGCGAAGCGAGAGAGTGAGAGAGGGACGCGGTGTCGGGGGAGGAGACGCTTAATGCGATTACTACCTTTATCAGATGTCACTTCCACTTCTCGCGTGATGACGCCGGCCTCCCCCCTCCCCCCGCTGTCATTGCCTCCCTCACCATCTCGTTCGTCATCGCGTGACGTTCTCCGCGGTGAACACGATTTACTTCCGTTTCCCTTTTTTAACTCGACACCCCCTCCCCACTTATTTTTTTTTTTTCATGCGGGACTCTATCGGGGAACTCGCCACTCCTGCTACACACCATTACCCACTGTCACTTTGAGACTATTTTTATGCATGCTTTCTTCATTAAACCCAACGATTTACATCTCATTGGGAGTGTTGAGGTTAATTAATGGTTAATACAGTCAAATTACGGGAGAGACAGAAAAATAAAACTGGGAAAACCGCCGCGAAGATCTAATCGGAGTTTCCCCCCCGGCAATCGTCAATTCTTCCGTCAACGGAAGGAGAAATTAATTGCCTAACCCCTGATTGATGACGATAAAATAATAAAGCAGCCAGTAACAAGTGTATTTCCTCATATCCGAGCTAATCGAGTGAGCGAGGAGTCAATGAATTTTCCGACGACGTCCGGAGGAGGGTGGCCAGGGTGTGACGTCTAATCGCCCTGAATCTCCTCTCTCGGCCACACCCTCAGTCCCTCCTGATTCCCGAGTAATGCAGCTCCTGGAGATTCTCTAGGAGTACTCACCCCTCGATCGCTAATGTGGCGCTATTCCCCCTCTCGTTCGTAAGACGTTTGAGGGACACAGACGCACATTAACGTCGTCGTTAATGTAAGTTAGGGCGCTTCTTCCTCGAGCAACGAGGGTCGCGTGTCACACGCTATGAGGAGAACAGAGTAAACACGAGTCTAGTGTGTACGCGTGACTATTTCCTCAGTCTCTCCGGCTATTTTATCTTCTCGGGGTCAGCGTGAGCTTTGATTCATTGACTTTTTTGATTACCTCGAGTGAGTCGATCTTTGACAATTTCATTTCCCCCAAAAAAAAAATCAAAAAATTCTTTTTTGTTCTCTCAATTTACACCGGAAGTAACTAATTAGCCGGACGAATGACACCTCCCGATGTCGAGACTCCGGATTATCCTATATCTCCCCATCTTTTTTTACTCCCCCCCCCCCCCCCACTTAAGTTTTTTTCCCCATTTTCCATTTACGATTTTCACTTTACCATGCAATAAAATATCTCGCGATGTGAAATACGATTCACGTGATATATTAATATTTTATTTACGTTCGTTAAATCCTGAAGATGTGCGTCAAACACGAGTCATCGATAGTGAAACATAAACCAAAAAAAAAAGATGACAACGAAATTCCTAACCATGAGAAAAAACAAAAGGGGCATACAACGACTGAGACTCACGTCCCAGGCTGTAAACCGTATATGTTCGGCCGTTAAACGGTCAAATAAATAACCCTCGCCAGCTTCCTGGGGTCCCGTGCACTATGACAGGGGGCATGCGTGTCCCCCCCGTACATAAACGAGATTGAGGATCCGCAAAAAAAATTAAATCTATAAACTTTGTAAAAAAAAATTATCAATTTTTTTTTCTCAATTTCCCATGTACATCAGAGTAACAATAGCGACGATTCCGAGGCCGCTCCCAGTGCGAAAAAAATAATTTATTGGAGATCCTGGCAATCGAAAAAAAAAATCTCCGGTTTTCCGCGAGCAGTTTCTCAATAGAAAATATTGAGCTGTTACGTAAAAAAAAATTGTAACGTCTGTGTGAAAATTGGACGCAATTTTCTCCCATTCAATTTGACAGAGTGCGAGTGGAGTGCCCCCGAAGATTTATATGTGAATCTCTTATATCAGTTCCCAATAAATTCCGTCAGCGGTTTAAATAAAATGTTTAATTCATTTAAAACGATTGGGCCGGCAGTAGAGCGGCTTGGAGAGAAATGACTGATTGGAGAAGGCGTGAATTTAATTTAATTAGTAAGTAATTCGGGAATGGAAAGAATGTCGTACCTGAATTGCTCGAGTCCCGAGAAGATTCAATGAACTCGAGCCGATAAAGCCCATCCATTCCCCTCAGCCGCTATTTATTTTCCCATCTAATGAAGTGTTTACATATGTAAATCCCCAGTATTTACCTCCAAGGTCAGCCATCATTTCTCCCCGGCCACATGACTCATAAAACTAAAATAAAAACGTGAAATACCGAAAAAAAAAAAGGTGGAGGAGAGGGAGAGGGCGAGAGAGGCTAGACTGGGGGGGAAAAATGAAATTGCCTCTCGATCCAATGCATCTACATCTGTATCAATAACCTCGGAATTCTGTTCTCTCGCGTTAGATGCTCCCCCGAATATATGACCACCATAAATACGCGCCAAACCGAGGAAGACGGACGTTCTAGGAAGGATAAAATTTAATTTATGCTAATCCGGCGATATAGCGAGTTGGAAACCACAAGGACCCACGAGAGTAACAACAAGAGCAATACAAAACATCCCAAGAACTGCACATATACGTCTGTTTTGTCATAAATACTAATTTTATATTTAAAAGTGGTCCACATCGGCCAATGATGATTAATTCAAAAATGCAAATTTTCGTCCCTCGCGCTCACTAATTTTGATAATATTATCGCTCTCCCGGGCCTGCGAGGCGGGGAGAGAGTGAACCTGAGAGCAAGAGAGAGAGAGAGAAAAGCGAGGGCCGAGCCTGAGGAGGAGAAAGAGAAAGGTCGGGTCCTCGTCGAGTGCTTGTTTTGCTTATCTAAGACAAATTTGCTGTCTTGTAAGCGACACCAGAGGGTCGTTTGACAAACCGAGGGGCTCCTCACTACCAACCTGGGGATACGTATACCCAGGAGTTCCACTGACTAACACAGATGTTCGGATTTTCAGGTATCCACTGAAGGAGTTGCCTCGAGCGATGTTTTTTTGTGGTTTTAATTTTATGGGAGGAATTATGAAAATTTTTTTCTTTCTAACCGAGGTATCAATAAATTTTTATACTCTCATCAGTCTTTCTAGGAATTGGCTAAATGGGTCATTACACGAGGAGAGAATACGCCGAATTGCTGCCCAATACGACGGCCTTGGAATCCCTCGATTTTTTTAAACAAACAGATCTAGGTTTTTTCATGTCTTGGAGTTGAAAAATTGAAATGAAAAATATTCTCAATGGAGATAAGTTAAATAGACAACCGGCGCATTCTCGACAATTGAAAAATAGAAATCATTGACCCAGAAATCCTCCGACTCTCTCATTGCGATAAACCCTTTTATGAGATTAAAATTGTTGTGATCAAGTGACAGGCGGGAATGAGGGGGCAAGCGGGAGAAGATGAAGGTGTTGTATGACCGATGACGTCAATGACACGCGGCATTCTTTGTGCAGCGATGGACCACGCCGCGGAATAATACAAACGACGACAGAGTGGCTTTTTTTTCTCTCGCTCTCTCCGCTCGATCCGGACGCAATGCCGTGGGTGGATGCCTCGGTATTAACGGATTCTAATAGAGACGTCTGGACTTTAATGGATACCTCAAGCGTGACCTTATCGATCCCTCGATCACTGACCGATTAATCTCTGCTTGTGGCTCTAAACAATTGTCATTAATGATTTGGAGGGAGAGGGATTGTCGTCGCGACGAAAAATTCCCTGGGGTCGTCGTAATGAGAAGTTGTTTGAATTTTTTTTGGGATGATTTTTAATTTATTTATCCACTTCCAGTAAATTATTTTTACGTGCCTGATGAAAAGGGGTCATTGAGTCGAGGGGAAATACTTCAGGTGGCAATGGATGACGGGATTTGGTATCGATTAGTCACTTTTTTCGGCTCGAGTGTAAAAATTGACAACCGTTAACTAATTTCGACCTAGTGTGACTGATACAGAACGATTAACTGAAAGTCTACCGATTGATACAGCGTTTTGACACTGCACTAATCGGCTTACCACTCTCTCACCAGACCCTTCCTGCCCCTCTTTTTTACAATTTCGCATGCGCAACGAGTTTTTAATAAAGTCTACGTACACGGGCTGAGCCGCGCCAGAGCGAATCGTCTGGTGTGACAATTGTGAAAGGATTATCCCAGGAGGACATATCCTGCTGGAGATGAGCGAGTTGTCCACGTGTGGTAAACAACAATTTCACCCCTAGGCCCCCTAGTTTTTCGCAGCTGTCAGTCATACCTCGCAGAAGCCATTTCGAGGGATGCGATAAATTGACTGAGTAAGTTCTCATAGTTTATCCTGGAAAATTCCCCAAAAATCGACTAAAAATTCAGATAATTTTCCGCGATATCCCTCGAAAAATTGGCATTCACTCAATTATAAAATGACACGCGATTATTTTTTCATTTTTTTATTGAAATAAGCGCGAGACCGGTTGGTCCACACAGCAAGTCAAAATATATAAGCGATAATGATAATTAAAAATTACGAGTCAGTTCCGTGATCTGCGAGTTGAAAAAACATTCCGCAAAAATTACGGAACTGACTCGTAATTTTTATGGAATTTTTCTCTCCCTGTGGTTCGCTTTCAGTAAAACAATTATTTACATTATTTATATTTAGACATTGATTTGTCCTTCGTTCAGAAAGTTTGTGACAATTGACCTGCCTAGGCCCGCGATTATTTGTGGATAATCAATTGCGACGTATATATTACGATGTGCCTAATTGTAAAATCCTCCACTAAAAATCGCTGGCTGCCACAGGCCCGAAAACACCCCCGATAAAATTATGTATGATTGGAGGGATAAAAAATGTAATAGGATCAACGTTTAATGATGTACTTGAGCGTTTTACGTGAAAAATTCATCCCCAAATGAATACAGACAGCGAGCATATACACGGTAGAACGAACTCGTGGGGATTTGCGTGAGGGTAAACATCGTGTAACCACTGGGGAGTATTTTCCACGTGTAGGGGGGGTGCAGGAGGGGGTGGTGGGGTTGAGGGGGGAATTTGAACTCTGGTATGAGATACCACAGCAGTTATAGCGCTCGGCCCAGGGCGTATTCCATAAATATTTTATTGGCTCGTCATTCGACTTTATATCTCGTGTGCGGGAGATGGACGAAAATAGGGGTGCCCCCCCACTCCCCCTCCACACATACACACACCCTTCAAACGAAACTGTAGTCTTGGGCGTTGGAGGGCCCACCCTTTTGTCACGCTTGTGAAATCCCACCGAGTCGAATTCCCTGGATGACACTTGGCACCTATTCATTGGATAATTCATTGGGATGATGCTGCGTTAATAAATTATGGATAATCAATCATGTATTGAATCTGGACATTTTGTTTATAGAGTTACGGTTGAAGAAGTGCACGCACGGGCGCTAACGGAAAATTGAAAGTTTACGGAAAACAAGTGGGGAGAGTTGCAAGTGAACAATTGCCTTCCTCGATCTTTATTAAATGAGGATTAACTCAGTGAGGAATGGTTTTAGGAGGTAATGTCATAAGATCGTTTTTGTAGATCATGGATTTTGCAACGAACAACGTCTTCTGATAATTTCTCCTAATATGAGTCCTTACTGAGATAATACGGGTTAAAAAAAATATGTCAAATGTAGTTGTCGCGTTTTACCACTTGGTGACAAATTTTTGGTAATAAATTGGCAATATTCTAGCGACTGCGCAGGTTAAGTGGGATCTCCTAGCGTGGATATTCCTCCCACCGAGTCAGAAATATTTTTTTCAAAAATCCTACACTCGAGACTGGAGACTATCTTCAAAATTCATTTAATCAGATTTTATACCGTCTTCCAGCCTAATTGAGCTCCCGAGCGTAACCGAACGAGTGAATGCTTGTTGATTGGCAGTGAGGTGGCACGAATATTACGGCCACTCAGTCAACATCAAGCACTGCCTCACGTTCCTGAGGCGAAAAAAAAGAGGTTGCAATGATAAAACTAAAAAAAATAAGCTACGAGAATTTAAACAGCGATAAATAGCGGTTTTACTCACAGTAAGAACTCGATATTTCGTGCACCGGATGATGAATAACGTGCATCAGCGTGCTAGGCTGAGTTCTCAGGAGCATATCCCATACCAATGGCTGCAGACCTGGAGACCGAGGAGTGCGTCTTGAAAGACGTAGCCTTGAGCCAAAAAAAAAATTCCCTAAAATCTCATTTCATTCGGTGTCGTCGACTGAACTGTCGACCAGTTGAATTGAAAAACCTCGGAAAAAGCCGACAAAAGCGTCGAGGAATTCACCCACACCCATCTCAATTAATAATTACCTGATTGTCGAAGTACACGTTTACTAAATGCTTTTAATCAATGTCATCGGGCCAATTTCCGATCGTCGTTCGCCCCGTTGGGGCATATATTCCGCACGCTGATGGGCACGCCTGGTACCACTTGGCCCTCTCAGCAGTAACTCTCTCTCCTCCAGCGCTTCATCACCACCTCCATATTAACATCTCCCTCTCTCTCGCTCTGCTTCTGGCAACTGCATGTACGCGGCAAAACACACATCGAACATGGCCTCGGTGGAACGTCGAACGTTATCGGTGCGTCCAGGGTGACCGGCAGGAAATTACACGCGGCCCGAAACGTCGGCGGAAGTTGCAATTTATCGATGGGCCGCTTCGCTGTTTACGTACACAACGGGATGCGTCGGTGAGCACGTGCCCCATTTGCCATTTACGTTGAGATAAATCTGGTAAACATGGTTAAATGCTTCTTTTCGGTGGGCCACACTTGGCCTCTTCCTCCAGGTTTTTTTTTTTTTATATTACGGCCCTTGTTCTCCTGTTTACCCTCACCCTATGCATGCGGCTGTGGATCCTACACTGTACGGCATTTGCACTCCTCGGGAACAGGAGTTGACACGGAAAACTACAGAAAAATAATGTCGGTACAGGCGTTCACTCTATTAGCGACCTCCCGCTCGCCGGAGCCTCTCCGCATCGACCGGGATTTGAACTCACAGCCGTCCGCACGCTAGGCTCGCGCCTAGCCGCTTCGGCCACCGACGTCCGTAATTTCTCCAGGTATCTCCTGGGGTATCGAGCCGGATTTTTTTCCAGCATTATAACTGGTATATATGCGCAAGGCTCGACGCTATTTGCAACGTCTCCTTCGAGATAACGAGGTTTACTCTCCTCGAGAGGCCTCCGTGGGCGTTCAATAATTATCGCCATAGCGCCTCCTTGCATCCTACCAACGAGTCGTCTGCTCCTCGAAGCAGTTGCGGTGTACACGCGCCCTCGGGTAGCGGGAAAAATATTTGAGGGAACGGGAGACCGAGAGGATGAAGATATTCCAGGCCAGGCTTGTCAGATGTACACATTTTTGGAGAAATCGCTCGGGGTTTTTCGCTTGTGTTTGCCTAAATTGTTTGGAAAATTTTTACCCCACCTCGGCCTTGAGCCGCTATTAGCGAGTCTCGAATTGGTTATTTTTTCTCATGTCTTCGGTGGATTTTTGCAGCTGGCAATTACGCGGAGAATAATATTTGGCGAATTTCAATAATTAGCCGCTGGGGAATTTTAAGAGCTCAGTGAGGACTTTGAAGATCTTAATTGATTTCTAAATTTGATAGTTTGAGAAATTTAGGAATTGATGAATTTATCGCTCTCGGGATAAAATTCCAAGTCAAATTACCGTGAAATTTGTTTTATCTCGTCGTAATTGTTGTTCTGCCGAGGAGCTCCTCAATTGGCAGTTGGGAATGGTCTCCGTCAGTTGTGGGGTAAAAAAAAACGAAAGAGGGAGGCAACCCCGGGTGGTTAACGCTCTCAGTAAATAGGAGATTCTCTGATGAAATTAATTTGCGTGAATTTCTTGAAAAATCATCAAGGACTTTGTGAAAATCTGCCGACGCATGTTTTCCCCCATTGTAATACCGGCAAATATTCTAAAAGCAAAGCCGCCCTAAAAATGTAATTAAGCGATCTTACGCATGCCAAAGTGCGATGATATTTCACGGAATTTCTCAAAGTTTCACGGCTGAAAAATCGACAGTCTGCAATTTCATTGTTATCGGTATTTTGTTCCTCTGGGCGGTGATGAATTTTTCGCAGCGATTCGAAACGGCAGTTCACTCAGTATCCCATCTAACTCTCACACCAGCCAGACCAAAAATCAATTCTCGATGAGTCACTGTGAGGCACTCTGAGTGCCTTGAATTCTAGCGGTGTATAAATCGAAACTAAAACTTTCCCACCTTTCTTCAGTCCAAGAAGTTCGCGAGGGGTGAAACTTCGGGATTTGTGGCGAAAACTTTTTCCGGAAAACCAACAAGTTATTCGTCTTGATCGGAATCACTTGAGTTTGGTGGAGGATTTTATTCCTCAATTTGTGGGAATGTAATTTTTATTGATCTACCATGATTTTATTTTCACGAAGTGAGGGTTAAATTTAATTTCATCTCCCCCAGCTGCGATAATTTGAATTTTAATTCAAGCATTTACCGCTACAAGAGCAAATGATATTTATTTTTGATGTACCCAATTGGTAAATTTTTTTTTTCACACGCCGAGATTCACCGGCTGGTCATGAAAATTTTATGGTCAGTTAGCCGGTGCGAAAAATTGTACCTGGAAATGGTGTATCTTGACCGCAACAGAGAGACTCGAAAACTGTGCCTCGGCATTATACCTGCAGCAGGTGCAGTTTTTCGAAGAAAATATAGCACTTCGGATACGCTTTTCCATCTTCACCCGAGTGTACATTCCCTCAACTGCCAAATGGATTTTCTTGCCTAGTATACAGACACCTCGAGAGGCCTCTTGGTAAAACTGGTGATGTTGTGCGGAACACCCTTTTTCGTGTAGCTCGGTAGACAGTGCCGCAGAACTACAGGTGTATAACCCTAAGCCGATTAGAGGCGGCACTGGACGATTTGTTGACGAATATCAACCTTCCTCGTTTGAGGATGACACGACAAATTTTTCCCAAAATTTCCCTGCTATTCCAGGCGAACGATTACCACCTGATTCCCCGGCAATTCCGAAGTAATTGGATTGATCCAAATGACGTGCTGACAGTCGAAAGCAGCAGATCGTCCTCCAGAGCTGAGAGTCAAAAATATTTCGATCGATCCACCAGCAGAAGTGGATCGTGCTGATTGTGATAATGTTCATAAACCTCCCAGGTAATGCAATCATCAACATCATCAATCCTCCCAGCCCCACCTAGGAAGACATTAAAGCACCTCAACCCGGTAAGACAAATAACCAGCTAGACTTCAGAGAAAACAGAGATGAAAACGCCTGGTGAAGGATGAAGCGAGGCGTCTAATCTGTCGGCAGTGATCAGGGATCCTATCGATGATGAAGCTCCCCAAGCACTTTGAAGTCCAAGCGGCATCGCAACGGGGGAGCTGCGGCCTCATATCCCAAGTGTTCTCCACCCCCTCGATCCCCCTCCCCCCGGCAGATCAGCCTCATATCTACACCTTCGGCAGTTGGAGTCGGTCCAACAGGCTTCATCCTCATCGTTCTGTCTGTCAAAAATTAAAGACACCTCCGAACCTATCCCCGGCAACGATACCCACCCAAATATCATTCTTCATCATCATCATCGGTCCCGAGAAATTCCCATCCTACAGGGAGTGAACTTTTTTCTGCAGCCAAAAATTACCGCGTCCTTTGGCTGGTCAAGAAAAAATTACCCAACCGGTACAGCTCAGCATGCTCGCCAGAAGTCATGCACATGAGCAAGCCAGTAATTGTCCCCGGCAGAACGCGATTGCTAAACGATCGGGTAATGTCTGGCGGATTTTAAGGTGAAATAAGAGTGAACATTCAGCGCTTCAAGAGGACACTTAGAAGGGAGAAGGTGAACGTTGGAGTACGGGTGACGTGCCATAACCCCCACGGACACACCCAGGGTGCCGGTAAACAATGCCTGGCCACCATAAAAGTGTCCACCCTCCGTGCAAGGACGCTTTACGACCCAAACACTGCCAGCAGCCAGACTACCTCCATACTTCTTCTCCAACTCAGGTATAACATGATACAACGCTTCCTGAGTTTCCTGCTGGTCTAGGCGTTGCGAAACTTGGCAGGCTGTCCACTTTCAGGACTTTTTCCAGTTTATTGGGGTATTTATGTCGGGGAGGTGGAGTTCTCAATTGGAAAATCAATTAATTTTTCAATTTTTCACTGGGGTTTTGTTAAAAAATCACCGATTGCCAGATGAGGCCCTTCTAGGTTGGGTCCAAATACCTCAACAGGTGTTAACCCGACAAATTGAGTCCATCCGAAACAAAAGATCATTCAATATTCGGCTAATTTGGGAGGTGCTGTTTTTACACTGCCCCCATTGTTTTTGGAATTAGGGAAAAACAATGAGCGGAACACCTGATGACACTCATCGGCCCATCGACCGAAACTAAAAATCCCACCTGGACGGAGAAGCTAGCCTATGGATTTCTCATGAACGAGGGACCGGAACAAACTGGATGATATTTTTAAGGTGGCTAGTATCTACTTTGGGATAACGAGAAGACCAGGCGAGCGGTAGTTTTGCGCTCTCATCCCCACCTCTGCCCCTCCCACTTTCGTTCACTCTTGGCTTCAGTAATTTACTAATTTTCGAGACCTAGGGTCAACGGGTTTATTTGGCAGGAGCAACAGGTGGAGATTATCAGGTGTTTTAATTTATTTTCGAATCAGGTTTCAATAATTCTGCAGCGAAGTGGTAAAGCGAGATAACTGCATTTTACATTTTTTTCAACACCGATTATCTCAGTAAGGACTGATGTGAGGAGAAATTATGATAAGAACATTCTTCCTGCAAAATTGATCAGCTACAAAAATGATCTTGTGACATTATCTCCTAAAATCACTCCTTACTGAGATAATCCGCATTATGTGGTACCACTTGGCTCCAGAATTCGAAATCCATTTTTCATGCTTCAATGAAAAATATCAGGAGAAAAACTTGTCTCCCGGGGGGAGAAAAATTGTTGGAAAAATCGCGAGTTCGCGATTTCTCAGGCAAACAAGAAACTCAATAATTAATTGCCGAAAGAATGCCAGGTGCCCAGTTAATAAAAAAAAAAAGCCGTGTTTTTAGAAGAGACACAGTGATACGCAATACGATTCCCCGAGTTTCAAACCGAGAAGTAAGCAAATAAGAGATTTAGCAGAATGCAAACCTAATGCCAATATGGCCCGTGTCGGTGCACAAGTAACAAAGCAACACGACACCCATGTCGTTTCGTTGTAAGTCGACATCAAGCCAGCACAGAGGGACACCCATCAACAAACACACTCACGTACATATATTTTCTTTAATTTTCTGTATTTCCCTCCTCCTCCGTGTGCCCACATAACCCAGCGGCTGTCCTTCTCCTCCATATTTCTACTTTGACGCTCTTTGAACGCTCGCGCGTCGTTTGTGGCACCACTGCATGTATGTACAATATAAACTGCACGTGCAGCGGTGCTTTAGCGCGCTCTACACCCGGTACACAAATTTTTTCTCTCTCTCTCTTATTTTATTTTTATTTATTCTCTTTTTGCGCGAAATGAACATTTCTCAGAAGGTGTAACGGGAGATTTTGTGTTTGAAGTTGAAAGCTTACGTTTGCGAAATGCCAGCGATAATTGAGAGATTTGTCACTTGATTTCATTGAAACTAATTTGATTTTTTAAGTGCTGCGGAATTTTTGAATTATTTTTATGGCAGAAGTAATGTCAGGGGGGACGATGTTTATGTCTTTGTGGAAATGTATTTGAGATAAATTAGACAAAAATATTCAGCGATGACAACAGAGAAAGAAACCGAGTGAGAGGAGGATTTTTCCGGAGGACTTCTTCAATTTTTTTCTGGCTCTCAGGACGAGATTCTCAGTCGGATTTTTTTTTCCTGTAGGAAAAAATCATTTGTTGTGCACCGGGATTTTCCCCCGATGCGTAACACATTGTCACCGAGTACTGATAAAAAAAAAAAGGGTTTACCCTTCCATTTACCGTTACACTTCTGCAGTTGGAAACCTGGAAACGTCTGGTTTTGACGTAACAACGAAGGATTAGCTCCATCCCCGTGACGACTTATCATCACATGGCGACAGTATGACGCACAGAGGCTGCGCACGTGTCGTCCCTTGGCCTTTTCATCCTCAATAAACCCCCGACTTTCTATTTTTCCCCTTTCCCCCGAGCTCGCCCCGCGGGAGATAGCAGAGGTGGAGATGAGGAGCTGAAAAAAAAAAGTGTAAAATATCTAAAAAAATTAATTAACCAATTTCCAAAGATGACATATGGCCGACTGGATGCGTGTGGGTTAGTTCGGCCAATACAACACCTACGCCGGGCGTTAGCTCTCGGAGAAGGCTAACGGCTTGCGGGGATAACCGACTCCGAGAAATCGTAACTTGTCGTGTTTATCGCTCCACGGCACGCCGCTCACCGGCGGCCTCGCCGTCTCTTGCGGGAGGTTAGGGGCGTTAAAATCATATGGGAATTTTGCAATTTCTTTTTTTCCCCTTTTTTTTGAATTCTTCAAACACGTATGGCCACTTCTTTCCACCCTTTCGCTACACCGTCAGGGCTTCCTGGAAGTGTTGATGCACAATTTTCTCGGATTAAATTCATTATTTTGTTATTAAATTTGTACAGGATTTTTATTCAAGAGCGTTATCACTGGAATATTATCTTCAGATAGAGAGAGAGAGAGAGTGCTCTTTCCCTTTTTATTTCCCCTGCAAAAAAAAATAAATAAAATTCTACGGATCTATCAGACTCTCCGCCCGGCCGAGAATAGCTTCAGTGACCGAAAAAATTATCCCAAAATTGGATAAATTTTTTCCAACTGGTCATCTACCCCCGAGCGATAAATAAATTCCACTTTTCAGTTGTTTATATTCATTTAACGAGTCTCCGTCCCCCGGATATTTTTTTTATCGGAGATTAATGAGGGGATTAAAAAAATCAATGGCTATTTCGTACCGAATTTCGCGAGGCAAAACGGGTAGGTGATTTCCAGTGCCTTCGCCACTATACGGCACGCTGGAGAGGGCCAAGAGTTCGCGGCGGGGCCGTTCATCAGGGGCAACTTGTCACGCCGCTGGGCATCGGGCATAAATTCCACTCCGTAATGTGACAGGTCCCCAGCTCCCTCCCCCGCCCTCGCTGTCTCATACCAGCGATATACCTGCAGTCAGTGCACCGGGTGTCCCGAAATTATCAGGCGGCCGAGGAAAATCAAGAGGTGGCTTCGATTTCACGAGCAACAAAAATCCTTTTAAAAAAAATTTCCAGCAAAAACTTATGAACATTTTAAAAATGGAGGACCATCAATCCCTCGATAGCAACTGAAGCGAATTAATCTGGAACGTTTTGGGAATTTTATTTATAAGACCAACAATTTTGAGAATAATTTTAAACTTAATTTGGACGTTTAAAAATTTTTACAGAACGCCCAGAAAAATTGAGGAACTGCTCCCGCTCCCGCATTGCTCATTAAATATTTTTCTAGATAAATTTTCTCGGCGAACGCGCCCATTGGGGAGAGATTTTGGCCGGCCTGGCCAGTCCTCCCATGGACGGATTCCCTCAACAGTCCCTCCGGCAGTCTCGAATTGATAAAAATTACCTAGAAATTAGGTGGAGTCCAGTTCGTCCGGATGATCTTGTCGAGGTAGGAATATATGGGGCCGGGGAGGGAAGGGCTTCCGACCGGAACTCGATTGCGATCGGACAGCAGTCGCCCTCTCTCCCGAGGAGGGGGATGTACATGGAGTCATCCGCGAGAGAGCTCTTCCGTGGAGAAATGAGAGAAAGGAAAAGCTCAGTCTCTCCCCTCGGTGCCCGCAAAAGCGACTTAATGTCCCCCATTTGTCCACTGCTGCTGCCCTCACCGGAGGCGATTCATCGTCAACCCCTTTTGTGCACTCGGGCTGTCCCCCGGAGGACGTATATATGCAGCGTCCGCTCGCTCGTATAAATAGTCATTTCCAAGAAATTTCATTTTACTCATTATTTTCCGTATTGTCAAAGGAAATTCAATCATCTTTATTGGACCGAGAGCTTTCTCCCCAAAGTCCTCGATTAGTTTCATCAAATGCGTAAATACTCCCCCCGAAATTCGATTATAAATTAATTGACCGCCCGAAAATATAAAAAATCAGCAGCCCGAGTGGAAATTGCCTCAGGCTGACCTGAACTCGGATCAGTATTTGATCCGATAGTAGTCAGGTTTACCTGATCAGGTGATTCCTGATGAGAAACTGATCAAGGTTTGATCCAGTTCCCCC
>JAPYZM010001461.1:0-18346 GCA_030522845.1 Psyttalia concolor
ATGATAAGGACAATCAACTTAACTTTGAATCCTCGGTTCACTTGACGCAATTCAAACAGGAGTGGTTGATACTTGAGCCGCTTTTCCGCTTCCTTTACCATGATGTTGCACACATTATTTATTATTATTATTATCATTATTATTTACACACATTATCTGACATACACCCGCTCTCCGAAATATTTAATTTATTTGATTACATAATCGTATTTATGTACTTGTATACCCTAAATACAAACGTAAGAAAGAATAAACATCTCAATTAGGGATAAAGGAATTCAGACAAGGTGACAAATGTTACTGATGGTGTTACTGATGCTTTACGTACAAGTCTGACCTTTAACAAGATCAAGTTATTTTTATGTAAGAATGAAAAAAAGAGTGTCATTGTCATGTACAATCAGTCTATGTACTGTCAGCCACTGGCTGGGGCGTCGGTTTCAGTCCACGAATGCTCAAATCATACACGACCTCTTCGACTTTCTTGACATCGTATTTCAATGCATCGAAACGTTTACGCAGATTGTCATTCTTCAAATTTAACAGTCGAAATCCTGCATTCAGTTCATTGACAAAACGTGCTATTTCGATTGGACGATTGTAATCGCCAGATATTACACTGTTCACAGCGAAACGACTCTGAAATAAAAAAATCATTGCTGTTGTAGAGAATCATTTATCATTGATTTGTCATGATGACTTACCAATTCTGCCGATAGTTGAAGAAGTCCCATGAGAAATTCCTCCAAATCGAGATGAAAACCATCTTCACGATTATTTTTTACTAGAAAAAGAGGATTTCTATTATTCAATTATTGCTATTTTTGCAAATTAATTATGGAACATGATTTATTTGATGGGTAGACACTGAGAGAAAATAAATCTTCAAAAATCATGTCAGTCGTTTTTCTCACAGTACATTTCTTATTCTATTATTATTTATTATTATTTTATTTGGGAGTTCAAACTGACGATTACCCCCAAGAATTTCGGCAACTGTTTCCTTCGTCACGAGAACTTTGACTTCCAGGTAAACTGTGAGAGATGCAAGAAAACAGAGTCGCTGGGTGACAAATCTCCACAAATCATGGAATCTGTAATACTGATCCTTTGGAACGGCCTGAGCTAACTTAGCGTATTGGTATCTCACATCGGTGAAATGTTCCCTTGCTTTAGCACAGTGTTGAGAGACAACTGAAATATTCAATTACAAATGCATTGTTCATTAGCAAAAAACGGAAAAACTTTAAATTTTATATAGTAGAGTCTCCGATTAAGATCCTCGAGACACAGTCAGGAAGTGAAATTCACGAAATTTGTTGATCCCTGCGTCTCTGAGGCTTTTCACGCGCTCTACAAGCATTACTGGCATTATTGATAGACCGTTACAATTTGTCAAATATTATTCTCAACAAGAAATAATGTTACAGTTCCTTTGTACGATCCAAATTCATTAAATTATCATTCCTCCCTCGGAATTATTCATTCACAAATTTATCTAGTGGTAGTATCTTATACGAAGCACTCCACAAAATTCAATTAATCTTTTTGTTGAAACTATCGAGTTCATACTTGTGTCGTCTTCCATTGAATTTTCATTGTGGATATTCTGAAGTATTATCAAAATATCTCGTGCTATTTTTTCAGTATCCTTCACGATTACACGAATTTCCTGAAAGAGAAAAATTAACAGTACCGTTACTTTCATTGTTGTGAATTAAGATTAACGGGTTTTATGAATATAGAAATTAATATCTTATTATATCCATAAATAACTAAAAAATCTGTCATTATCAGGGTATGAAATGTTTACAGCATCTCTACATATTGTCAATCCTTGTGACGTATAACCTCAGGAGGTGTCTAAAAAATGCAATAAGAAGGAGTTCGAAGCAGTGTATTAGGAAGGACAGTTACCTCTCGTAATTCTTGCTCACTATTCAACTGATCTTGGAAGGAATTGAAAATCTGGGACAATTGTGTCATCGTATTTTCGTTTCTTGTGGCACACTTCGATGGATGATGACAGAATGAACAGCAGTCTCGTAAAGAGCTAAACACAGATGACCAGATAACTCAGAATAATCTGAGATCTGGCATGCGATCAGCTAGATATCACCCAAATGGAATAAATTATTTTCTGCGCGACCTTCGGGAAAAATTACAAAAAAATACTAAGCGACACATTGCCATAATTTCGTACCGATAACCGCACTTCATAAAAATATTTAAAAACAATTAATCACTAATTGCTCAGAATAAACAAGCTCATTATTTTTGTACAATACCGACTGGTCGGTAATACAAAGAAACTGGCGAAGTTCATGTATAAATAAAAAACTTTAGACATGATTATCCATGTTCACAATTACCTGAGTTCTCTGGAATGTAGCAGAAGGTTTCTTGATGAATTGTAAAGTACGTTTTGAAATATAAGATATCTTTTTTAATCTACTAATCAAATTCCGAGACAGTAGTCTCTGAATAAGACACCTGAGCGACCATCGAAGTTGAAAATTCTCGGAGACGCCGTCTGCACCAGCTCTAATGGGGAGGTACCAAGTTTATCTGATGTATATCATTACTAAGTACTTGATAATGACTACCTCTCTGAGTCCTTCACGTGCCCTATGAGCTTTAATATCATTATTGATATTCTGTTACAATCTGTATGAGATTATTTCACATCTTTTAACAGTGAATAATGTTACAACGTATTTGTATGATCCAAATTAATAACATTATTGCTCTTTGGGTATTTTATGGAAATGAATTCAGGATTGAGGTGGAGAATATCGTTTCATATCCCAATTGGAATGTACCTTGCAATTTAAAAAATGCCCCAATAATAAAATAGTCTGTTTTCATTTTTCCAAACGCTATCTCCTTTAATTATCAAGAATACCCAATAAACAGTCATCCGTAATTTTGCCATGAAGGTCATATTGCCGATAAATTTTCGCAAATCGTCAAGTTTTTACTATCGGGTGTATCCTCAAAAATACTAAATAAGATGAAAAGGAAACACGTACAGTATTTAATTAACGATATTTCTTAATTTTCATATAATATCAATATACATAGGTTTTTTTTTCTCGCATTAATACCATTTACACACTCATCTCACTCATCATAATTTCTCGCTGAATTTTTCACACTTCATTTATCAACTCTCAAAGCGTCCGATAATGATGATAATTACGATAAATGAAAAAACAAAAAAAAATACAGTTTTCGTTTTATACATATAAATCATCAGTAATACTGCAGAAAACAAAAAGAAGAAAAATACAAAACAAAAATGGCACAGGCATTGTGAATGTATGTATTGAAAAGTGGTAAATCGTAATTATTTTGGTAATGAGAAATGTCAATAAAAAAAAGCCAATACATGTTAATGGTTGGCAAACTCCGCAACGAAAACGATCACTCTTATGGTCCAGGAGAGTGTCCTCATCAAAATAATCCAATATCGAACAGTATATGTTATGATTGAAGATAATTTCATGACGAAATTGTTAATTATTTATTGAATATTGGAAAAAAAAGTATTTTGATCATTAATAGGTTGACAATAAATTAATTCGACGCAAATTCACCGGGAAATTGCGCCTTGACTCAATTAAAAACATGTTTTTTCCATCCTTATTTACATTTTTCTCACTTATCTATTATTGTTTTATGTTTACATATTTTTGGGCGCGAGAAGCGGCTGTCTAATGAGTAACTGCCTGTTGATTTTTCATCATAAACTTTGTTGGATTGTAATTCTTTTTTATTTATTAATTTTTTTTTTTTGTGTTCACCAATTGAATTTCAGCAGTAATAATTCGTGCCTCTGTTGAATACGCGAGAAACGTTTTAATATTGCAACACGTAGAGTCGCGGCGCTTGTTCTTAGTTAATTTCTACTGTGATTACTGCGTGGACTTGACGATTGACTGCTCGAGGCTTCCTGGGCCTTTTGAATGTAAATGTTCAGGAGTTTTAGCTTTCCACCGTAGAGATTTTGCTTGTACGGCTCGAAGGCCTCCTCACCGATCGCTGTGTGAATTGCTACCATGCAAAAAACAGCGGCTTTGCGGACTACGCTTTCGTTGTTATCGTAAGCCTGAAATGAGATTAACCGGTGATAAAAATGAAGTCATAAATCAACAGATGAAAAAACAAACGCTCAAATTACCAGCGATTAATATCTATTCAAGTGATTTTTAGGTTGTCAAATGAATTGAAAATGGGAGAAACAAGAAATATAAAGATAATAATTGATATTAAAAGAAACCGTGATTACGAAATTTTTAAAGTCCATAATTTATGTATCATTCATATTTATGTGATTTATGTGATTGCTTTGGAACTGAAATTTTTGGCCAGTAAATGACGTGATAACAATTTGTTTCACTTTAATTAATGCTCCATAATTACCAGCATCAACGTATTCATAATGGCATCCAACTGTCCCTCAATGGCGCTTTTCCCCCCATGCTCAACGAGGTTCTGGATCATCTTAATGGCCGCAACATTTCTAGGAAATGGTTCTGTCTGAACAGTGGGCACTGCCAAACGAATAATATGAGAAGAAGGCAATACCGTGGCAATAACTGCTGCACAATCCTCAGCAGCCTTCAGTAACTGAAGATGTTTGGTAGATCCTACATTAACCCCATGTCCACCACCTCTTCTGGGACTTCCATAATTGGGATCATAGGCATCGGCCTTGTGCTCATCCAGAACCTTGATCACCAACAGCTCCACATAAGACTGAAAATTCTCTAACAGCTCCTTACACCTCAGCATCTCAACGAGAGTTTTTAAAACCTCGATCTCCAGTGGTTTATTATTAGTCGCTAATAAATCCAGCATTGTCTTCAAGAATTTCTTGAATTGCACCTTGATGAATTGGGCGCCATCACCTCTCACGTAGCTCTGGAATTCCTGGAGTAGGTTGACTTTCTCACTGTGGTCCACATCACTCTGAAGGATTCTCAAGCTCTTGGCGAAAAAATCAGAACCCCTTGGGGCTGAACTACCACCACCAACATCATGCCCATCAAATCCATTATTTCTCCTGTCAGGAAGAATCAAATCCCCAGCAATAGTATCACTCCCTTCACTGCCATTTCCATTTACAGTTGCTGAACTCACTGATCTCATTCGCTGCGTTGGAGACGACACAGATGAAGATCTTCCAGAATTTGATAATGTCAAGCACTCAATTCTCTCCTCAAGATCGGCCATATTTGATATGCCAGAGTCCTTGGATGTGGCAGGTCCTTCCATTCTCTCGAAGCTAAAATTTTGAATTTCAGCTGTTGTTTTCCTTAATGATTTGTAGAATTCTTCGGCATTTAGACTGCCCTCGTCTTGAGTATTCTCGAGACAAGCAGTTTCTGGTGGTCGAGGGTGAGGAGTTTTGAGGGGAGAGGCTGGTAGGTAATAAGGTTTTGAAGGAAGATGAGTATTTGGTGAGGCTGGGGTTGATGTGGAGGCTGATGCTGAGGCTGAAGCTGAGGCAGATGCTGAAGCCGATGCTGAGGCTGAAGCAGAGGTCGATGATCTTCGTAAGTGAGATTGAATGATGGGCATTGCTATGTCCTGGTAGAGCTGGGGGAGTTCATTCAAGATCATGGGGAATTGAGGTGGATTGAGGTTGTAAAGAGCAATCACTGCCTCTTGGGCGTGACGACGAACGTCTTGGGACTTGACGTCATTGGTCCACTCGAGCAGACGTACAAGAGCAGACTTGCAGGAGAAATTGAGAGCTGATGGATCTGATGACTCGGCCACATGGCTCAAAAAGCTCAGCGTCGAGCTCTTGACTCGCGAATTGGCTTTTTGAGTTGGATCGGTCAGAAAACGCATTATGCAGGGGAGTAACAACTCCCCTGGGAAGCAATCTCTGATGACCTCAAGTGTTTTGTTAATTTTTGTTTGGATAGAGGCAAGCAAATCGGTTCCCAATTTGTTGAGCAATTTCGTGCAGAGAACATAGAGCCAATCGCCCAAGTCAACGTGGTGGGCTACGATTAGTTCGTTGAGGGTGTCCAGGAATAAACTGAAGACCTTTGTGTGAGAGTCCATAAACATTTTTGTAAATATGTCGGTTATTTTGCGCAATTCTGTGGCTGATAGTGTGTTCCCATCCGCTAAAAAGTGTTGAAGATCTATCAGGCCCTCCTTGCGCTCGCCCCAGTGCTTTCTATTGCAGTATTCAATTATTTCTTTGATATCCTAGAGAATAAAAATGATGTACTATGTTTATATGTATGGACTTTTCGTCTTTTAAGTAGTGAATATAGTGGGAAAATTAATGAGCAGTCTTGAGTGGTTACTAAAATACAAGACAACAAAAATAAAATACAAAAACAAATGTTCTCATGACAAACCTTTGGGACTGAGGGCTCCCACAGATCTCGGTAGATTTTCTGTTGCGAACCGCTCCACGAGTACGACTACATGATAACAATTCCCGTGATGATTATGATGTATATGTGAGTTCCCAGGAAATCAATCCAACGAAAAATGATTTGGGGGAATAAATCGACGAGTAACATAAAAAATACAAATGAATAAAGTGGAGATTAGTGACATGCATTGGGAACAATCCTCACTGGACAATTCACGGGTGAAAAAATTTAATAGTAAATGCTAGTGAATTCGCAGGCTTCTATTACAAGTCTGTAAGAATTTTGCTAAGAAATTCTATTAGTAATCGTATAGAGACCCTGCAGAATTTCTCACAGAATTCGGTAGGGTTCTCTATTGAATTTTTTTCATACGCGAATTAAAATCAATTGATTTAGGGACAATGGGGAATACATTCAGAGCAGAATGTTAGATTATTATACAATACTTCCTCCAAATCCCCTAATTATTGTCATACACAAAATAATTTCTGCCATGAATTGGCAAATGGGGTTGAGTGAATTCCTTATTACCAATTATTGTAGACAAATGTAGACAAAAATAACATTCTCGAAGATGAATGAATATTTTATCTAGTCAAGTATTGTTTTTACCACGTCACTTGGTCTCCGTATGTGGTCCAGGCTTCTCTCCGAGCATATGCTGCTTGTTTCACTTTCGTCGCTGTGGTCCCCTTTTCTTTGGGACCTCGAGGGATGATGATCATTGGTGTCGAATGAAAGAGCATCAGCCAGAGCTGATTCTGCTTCTCTCGAACGTTGTAGCATCTTCTCGCTCATCACTGGAACCCTTGGAGATGCGTACATATTTCTGTTTCTGAAAATAATTTTCCAAGTTACGTGCCAAAACGACTCAATTCAATTGTAACAATACATCAACTTTCGAGAAATATCTGAGAATTTAAGGCGTTTAGCGAAATGTTTGTTAAGAGCTTTTTTACAGAACGAATTGAAAACCACGAAGAAGGTTATTACGGAAATTTGGAAAACTATCTTAGATCCGGAGAAATTTATCAAAAACTGGGTCAAGTGATAAAATCAATGTAAAGCGGTTTACCACTTCACTACTAATTTTCAGTTCTGTCACTGAGAAATATAAAAATGGTCAAGTCTCTTGGAAAAATAAAGAAGAGTGTAAATAAAAATTTGCATCTTTTAGGATTTGTTTTTAATTTCTCGCCTTTGAGAAATTGCCTCATGTTTCATCCAAATTTTTTCTGATATAATTATATTTTTACCTCAATTTTGTTATTATAGTTCCAAATCTCTGAGGACTGGGATCTCGACTATTATCCGAACTTCTCATTCCTTGACCAGATAATCTTCGAGGTCTTGGAGTTAAACAATCTCCTTCCCTATTATACGTTGCGTAACTGAGCCTCGATGATGGTGAACATGATCTACTACTTGCTGAAATAATCCAACCCAATGAGTCATTAATTTCCATAATGAGAGACGAAAATAATTGGACTAAATGAGAAAAAGAATTAATTAAAGTAATTAATATGTCCAAATAAATGAGCAAATCATAATAATAACGATAAATTGACCCAGTGAATAAACATGTGTGCTGGGGGTCGGACTGGAGTCCTCAAGGTTGTGGATTCCAAGTCCAACGTCAGGTGCTTATTGCTCCCTTTGGGGACTTGACAGTGCCATTACAATTTTAAGGGACTTGAGCTTTGTTTAATAACGATAAATTTGTTATTTTCCTTACGTTGAGATTGAGAAACACCGGAGACTCTAGTTTTTGCCCTTGCACTTCTTTCAGAGCTTGCAGATGCTGCTGAGTCCAAAGGTCGGACTGATCGAGCTGAAAATTATTGACTAAATTACCACCTCCACTGCCATATTTACACTCTAAAAAAATATATATCCATATTTCAGTAGTCTCTCAATATTAATTATAAAGCCTATTCTTCTCACGACCCGACTGACTTCATTCCAAAACATTGGAATTCATTGTTTCGTAAAAATCACAGATACATTTCGTACAATCATCAACGAATTAAATTTGATTAAACTGAAAAGAAATTGATGAAGGCGCAATGCATTAATGGGTACCTTGTCTACTCCGATGATCATTATCTGTTCCAAGTAAACAATGGAATTCTTTATTTTGTCTTAATTATTTTTTAGAGAAGTAGTGAAGTTTATTGAAAATTACTCACGAGAAATGACTCGATTACGGTTGAGATTACCATAGAGAGCTCTTGCTTGAGCTCTCCTTGCAGCATTTAGGTCAATAGCACTGTTGGAACGTGCTGCTGGTGCCACACGACCTTGAAACAATGAACAGAGAAAAAAATGATTGAATTTCAATGGCTAATTGTAATTGTTCACAGATTCATTCTACTTTTTATACAACTATTGAGTACACATTCAGTGCGTGTGTAGAAAAATTTGTGACGGAAAAGCTTTGAATTCTAAAAATAAAATTGCAGTTAAAAAATTTCAGCTCTGGTAATTGCATTGAAACTTTGAAATAACAAAATTTATTACATAACTTGTGAATTGAGTGAATTGAAAATTGCAAATCAAAATCATGAAAATATTGCTATCTATTTGCATTGAATGGACTGAATCATTATTGACAGAGAAAGCAATATTGAACCCAGAATTATCTAACAGAAAAAACGACCAGTAAATCTTTTCATTCTTTCCATTCGAATATAAACACATAATATATTAACAACGAAAATCCGGTGATAAATAATCAATGCACGTCAAAATGACAATTATGGAGAGAATTACAGTAATTGTCAGTTGGTCTTTGGAGTACTGGAATTCCAGACTGACGATAAGAACGTGGCAGTGATGGTGTCCTTTTCAGAGGCCCATGTGGCGGACTGTGAGTCTGATGAAGATTTTCCGTGCTGCCTTCTCGTATTGTTCAATTTATTCAATTTAATTTTTGAAAAAATTGATCCATTTTTTTGTTTCATGGAGAATGCATCATCATTTCATTGTAATAACAATTTCAATTGTTTTAATTATTATTAGGGTGATGAATTGCGAAGAGAAAGAGAGGGAGAGACAGAGAGCCAGCATGAACAAATGGAAAAACAAATTATGCTTGAGAGCCGAACTCGTGGAAAATTGTATTCATTTAAAGTGATAATTTAAATTGACAATAGTAATTTACCTGCTGCACTGGTGGCAGATCTGGTAGGTCTTGGAGGAATTAAGGCAGTTCGAGCAACTGCATTGAGACTGTTTGTACTACCACTGTTGCATTGAGACAATAACGTACGTTTGCAATTGGCATCCATTGTATTCAAAAGAGCCTCGGCTTGATCGGGAAAGTGGTCTCTAAATCCCCAGTAAGCTCTGAACCAAACGACAAATAAACAGACACAAATGAACAATGAAAAACAGGAATTATATAATTATCTTGTACACTGGTAGTAAAATTTACTGCGACGAAGAGCAGATTTTCTTGAGACAAGAGTGTAGGAGTGAAATGGTAACACGATTTTAGTCAGTTTAAACTACTTGACAGCTTTTAATAAATATCTAGCAATTGCAGACAGAAAGCATTTTGGCTCGACCTTTTTTGGAGAGTGAATTGAGAACTATGAAAATGGTTCTTACAAAAAATTCAATAGCTCCATTAGCTTCGGAAAATTAATCGAAAACTCTGTTAAGATGAACTGACTTACTTTGTTTTACTACATTTGCTACTGAATTGTTCAAAATCTACGACTTACTTCTCAGTAGGAATGATTATGGCGTATATAAACATTTGCTATCCGTCAAAAGGGTCCCCTTCGAAAATCAAGGACAAGCTAAAAATTCTCTTACCCCAGAAAATCTGTTTTTTTTTGTGTTTTTTTTTGTGTCAGTATATTTTTTTTAATGAAATGAAAAGAATACATACTTCCTTGCAAATGCCCTAGCCTCGGCGTCGGAATCTCCTACTCCCTTGCCAATTGTCTCCTGGAGAGTCTTGATTTGTTTTTGAAGGAGGGCAGTTGGCCAGGCTTGCAACATCAGTGCAATGTATTCACAAGCTGCCCTCCTGATATCTTTACTCTTGCTCGACAATGATGCCGAAATTATAGGAATGAAACGACTGCTGTGAGTGTTCTGGAGGATAAACCTGAGAGCTACAGCTCCTGATGTCGCCATGATCTGAAATTTTTTTTGTCATATTAATTAACACATGTACGCGTCAATATCTCAATGCAGTAGTGATGATAGAAAACGATTTAAGGTAACTCATCTCTAAATAGAGTTTTCTAACAGTTCTCGTTGTAACCACCTTTTTTATAGATCTCAAATTGCTCAACAAAATAGGTGTTGACAAAGATGTCGCTATCCGTTTTAAATTCCTAGATATTTATTAAAATTTAACAACCAGTCATAATTCACTTAAATCGTCTTACCTATTCACCCCTGAATTATTATTAATAACTCTCCAACCCGAGAGAAATTATTGTAGCCAAAATGAAAAATGACTATTATCATCTCACCTTAGCACTATTTTGGATGAGATTCATGAGAGGACCTAGTAGGCCCTCTATAAAAGTAGCGAATTTGTTCTTGAGGTGTCGACTGAGAAAAGCAAGGGTTATACAAGCTTCTTTGACAACCTGCGATCGCAGGTCAGTAATTGAACCTTCATAACTATTCTGCAGACTCTTGAGTAAATCCATGAAATTTTCGTTATTAGCTCCACCCGCCAAAATGATGGCGCGCAATTTTTTTAACTGAAAATAATAAATTTTATCTGTGTAAATATTGGCCAATTGCGAGAAATAATTTTCAGTATTCTGGATGCATTAACTAATGAAAATTTATGCGAGGAAATTATTGTTTTGTTTACACTATCAATTCTTTGGTTCCAGTCTTTCTTGTCATCGCCGATGGTGTCTCGTATGACCTTTATTTGATCCTCGAGGTCACGGGGAGAGAATAAATGAACACTTGGAACGTCCTCAAAGGCTGTGAGAAAGGTTTCCTCATCAATTGCCCCAGCTCCTCCTTCAACAAAATGTCAATCGCAATTTATCATGTGAATTCTGGGTTTTTTGTTTTATCCATCGAGCTTCAATTTTAACTCACCCACTGATGGCGGTACTTTGGAAGCGGGTCCAAACTGGCTCTTCTTCTGAAGAACACTCTTCACCCGTTTAACAGGAGCTGATTTAATCTGCAATTAAAAAAATTATTTAAAAAATTGGCTCCGTTGAAAAATCGAAAAACGTATTTCTAGTAGTGATCAATGTACTCACACATCTATCAAGCTCATCCTGTTCTTTTCCCACTGTGAAAAAAAAGTCATTAATATTAGCATCAATTAATTATCAAAAAATTTTATTGCGACCATTAAATTCATTAGTGAAGTGATAAAACGTTTCAAGTCGCCTCATCTCTGAAGCGAGTTTATGACCAATTTCTCCAAAACTAATAGAGTTTTCGAAATTTTGCAAGAACCTTTCTCGTAGCTCTCAATTCACGCTATAAAAAACGGTCTAAACAAATTACACTATCCGTGTTAAATTCCCAGATATTCATTAAAACCTGACGAAAAGTTAACATTAAGGTACCCCGTTTTATCACTTCATTCCCGAATTGAGTTTTTTTTTCCGATTTGTAGATAATTATCGATGATGACTTGAGTTGTACCTAAATTAGGGTATAACCAGGGTGGTTTATGAACATCGCAATGGCATCCACGTGCCCTTGCCCCAGGATGTTTGACAATATTGTCCCACTGAAGAATCCAAATGCTACTGGGGTCCCAGATTGTTTTATCAACACTCGGATACCTAATCAGGCCACGATGAGCACACTTATGCCGGTGAATACTCACAGGCGGACACTGTGGCACCACTAAGCTCGCCGTTCCATACATTTCATTCGATTTTATAGCTCGATGTGGCATCAACTCATCGTAAAATTATAAATTTGAGCAGGTTTCACGAGTGTCAAGAAGAGATGGCAAAAGTTGACAGTCCCAATTATTATCACCGAATCAGAATCAATTGTTGAAATGCTATTATTATTTTATTATCGGTATCCCTTAATAACGTCAAACTTAATTAATTCTCATTTGATGACTTGGGAAGAGAGAAAAGCTCGAGAAAGTGTGAAATACACGACTCGTCTCACTGTTAGAACAGTGGGAAATTTATTCAACGTCTCATCGCGATGAAAGTCATTCCACATTGTTTTTTTTTATCGTTTTTCTTTTTGTATTCCACACGAGCTTCATTAATGTTTTAATTGCCAGATTTGTAACAGTTGTTTAATTAGAACCCTTTATTAACCGTGGAACAAATTGGGACACTTTTTTTTCACTCAACTAAATTTCAAAAATTTTTACGCTTCTTCGAAACTTAATTAAATGATTAATTAATGAATTGATTAACGCATTATTTGCACTGAGTTATTACAAATCACGAGATCTTGGTGTCAATTTTTTGCATTAATAATTCATCAACGAGGCTTCAATAATTCTTTAAAAAATATTTGCTGATGCAAATTATTGTGCAGCGGATTTTTTTTTATTTATTTATTTCTTTTGGAAGACGATAACAATAGTAGATGTAATACGTCTGGCAAACTACTATACATCGACGCAAAATCGTGAGTAAAGTTTCCTTAGTGAGTCGTTGAAGCGAGGGGGGGTAGGGGGATAAAGGAGGGGAGAAAAGAGAGAGAGAGAAGAAAAGGAAGAGAAGGGTCCGGCCTTCCTCTATAGTTTGGCTGTTTGATTTAGCAGATCATGCGGTTCATTATAAATTTCCTAATTAACGAAATTACTGTTGGTTTCCGACGAAACTCGCACTTGAAAAATCCAGATAACTAGATAATTCGTTAATCATCCTCAAGGTGATACTTCCTTGGAATTTTTTACCATTTTTTTTGCTTGAATAATTTTGTAGTGAATAATTACCCGGAAATAACAAATTATAACAACAACGAATCCCAGAAAATTGAACAATTAATTAATTTTGAATAACGGTAAAATTGTAAAACTCAGTTTTAATTAATTAATCAAGTATTCGTAGGTACCTTCGCCTACTGAATCCCCTCGTATCACCAATTTGAAGTGTACATAAGGAAAATGACATAAGAATAGATAAAGAGGCAAACAAACAATAAGAATTTACGATGAGCTTACGTAATTTCATGGAGAATTGGAATGAAATTTTTAATGGGTCAGGTGTTACGGTTTTTCCAAGGAAAAAAAAGGTAGCAGTGAATTTATCGAGAGGTTTTTGGAAATAAAAAAAATAAAATTTTTCAGAGATGGATCATTGAGTAATAAAAATAAACATCTAACATTCTCCTATGGATGCCCGCGCGTCGCAGTGAATTTTCTTTCCTTTATTATTGTATAAGTGCACATGTGCGAAAAGTGAAAGGCGTGTGTTGAGAAGGCACAAAAGTACTCGCTAAAGATTACTAGAGGTATTTACAACTGAACATTGACGCATTGAGAATTTTCATAAGAAATATATTGGGGATTCGATACCTAAGCGCAATGGGAGGAAATATCTGGAGTGAAAATTACGGAGAACAATCAACTCGTCAGTGAATGGTCTTCTGAGCTCGAATTTAATTGTCTTTTTTTCACGGTTGCTTTGACTGCTAATAATAAGATTTGTTAAATCAACTGAGTCATGATGCGCTCCTCAACCAAGCCCATGTGTGACCTAATCGACGATAGATCGTCGTTGAGTTACACTCCAAGAAAATTACTTCTAAAGTTTCAAGGAAAACTTTTTGAGAACCCTCAACTCAATTACTACACGTAATTTCCATATTCTTTGTTATAAAAAATCAGTTAAATTATAGAGTATTCGCGCAAAAATTGTCTTGGCTTTTCAATTCACTCAAACTTCAATTGGAAATGATATTTCATTTTAATAATTCAGTAGTGAAGTGGTAGAGCGATACAAGTTAACTGATCTCGTAACAGATTTTTCGAAGAATATTCCCGAATCCAATGAAGCTTTCAAATTCTTCATAATAATCTCTGCCGTGGCTTGCTATTCATCCTACAAAAATATCTCAACTAGATATTTATTAAAAAGTAACGAATAGTCAACATTGACTTCAACTAATGCGTACCAATAATCGACACATAAAAAGAAGTCTATCAATTGAAAATTTTAAACTTTGTTAATCAATTTATGGAGAATATTGGCACCTCCAATTACCCCATGTAATTTTAGAAACATGCTGACGAGATATTAGTTGAATTTCTCGGATTGGAGGAGTCAATGATGATTGCAATATGATAAATTTATCATCACCAGTGGAATGTTTAGCGATTATTATGAAACAGGTTTGTCAAGGATAAGTCTTCTGGTATTTTAGCATTACAAGAGACCCCTTTTCATATTCTTCAGATGACTCAAGCTAAACTTAAACTGTGAATTTTAAGGCTACCGTCATTTCTTGTTTAACTTTACGAATTTTTTGATTAATGCAGGCAGTGTGAATATTTCATACAAATTATTTGAAAAATTACCATTTTTTGGTCATTCAATTTAAAAAGAAAAGGTCGAAAAATTCATATAAAAATAGAAAAAAACTAATCGAGATTGTTCTCGTGAGAAATTTATACTACTGATTGATCTTTCAGTTCTCTCTATTCCAAGAATATTCAGTTGCGATACCTGATACGACGATACGAAATTCAACCGGCGGTCATGGGATAGAGCATGAGTATATCAAATTGATAAAAAATAATCCTAATGAAACAAAAGAAAATACTCAAGAGTTATACAAAAAATATAATTGGAATTGAGTTCGATGAAGTTCAGAATAATTCGTTCTGAAGTCGAATAAGAATGAATTTTCATTAAGAGAAATATTTTTTCGTTCATTCCAGTTTCGATACAATCTTGACATTTTATAAAATAAATATGGCAGAATCTACAAATGAATGCAAGGGAAAGAGGCCTCGGAAAATGGTTAAATCTAGATGGCAGCACATCATCTCAGATGAAGATCTTTGGCAAGGAATAATGATTTTATGTTTTTCGCTTTTTACCAATTTTTATATTTTTTGTATTCTTCAATGATTCATTAATTGATAGATTTACTCACGTTCCGAAGTTGTGGCTAGCGGCATAAAATCGTGGTCAGCCTTCACTTGCTCGAATCTCTCCACCAAGAGCTGCATTCTAACGACAAACGAAAGAAAACAATTTCAAAAACGTAAACCAGTGAAAATGAATATTTTTGGACTTTTAGTCATACAAATAATCGGACAACTGTATTGTTTGATTGCAAGACGATGACATCATTCATTAAGATTTTTGGTAAAAAAAAAGGTTGATGTTATTTCTGAGATACACAGAATTTTATATTACAAGTGGAGTGCTAGATCGATTTTATTAGAACGACCACTGGAAACTAACAAAATAAATTCCAAGCTCCAATAGTTTCCCCACTAGCTCGAATGGGAGAACTGCGTGAAGGTTATTCCGAAGGAGCTTGAACTATATGATGACAAAAATAATAATTAAAAAGAAACACTCAACAATTGTCGGAAAATATTCAATAATCAATGAAATGGTCTACGTAACGAATAAAATTATATTCTAGTGCATATCACATTAAAATTTGTATTAGTTTTCGGTCGTTTCTGATTCAACTGCTTAATAGAAGATATTCTATACGAAAAAACTCAATATAATTTGCATTTTCTACACAAGTTATCCCGTGGAGATATATTCTATTCACTATCATCAGCCCAAAATTTTCAAATTTTCCTAAGATTGATGACAAATTAAGTAATTAGAAATTTTGATATAAACTGAATGGAATAAGCTATCAAATTCCCTATAATTTTGAAAAAAAAAATAATTTCCAATTTTTTATTGCATGAAAAACTGATGGGCCGACAATTCTATACTTCCTACTTACTTAGATTGTGGTAAATTGTGTTTTCGTTGCAAATCGTTCCGAAATTTTTCCCCGACGTGTCTATAAATATTGACAACTGTAGTGACAGCAGTTTCGCGCACTTTTTCGTTAGGATCTGAGAGTAATTTCACAATACTGGGGATTACTGCTGATAGAGCCATATCATCTGCCCCATGTCTAGAACAAAAAAATTGTTGAAATGTACGAAAAAGTAGACATTACTACAAAAGCTCTGATTAAAAGTAAAAAACCTAATTCATCTACAGTATCATACAAATAATTTATATTTAGACAGTTACTCCTATATTTACGAAGAAAGAAAGCAAAGATGAAAAGATGAAGATGAAAATCAGAAGTAAAATAGTAAAACGATATGCGTTAATTTTGGTAACTTATCAGGCTTGAATAAATATCTAGGAATAGAACGAGGAAAGTATGATTGTCGTTAAGAATTTTTTTTTGTAAAACGCATTGAGATCTATGATAAAGGTCAACAATTTCCAAAGCTCTATTAGATTCAGAAAAATTCGTCGAAAATTCTATTAAGAAGAGATAAGTCGACCCATTTTACCACTTAACTACTGAAATGTAATTAAAGCGATAAATAAATAACTGAAATAACCCAAAAAAATTGAATTGATTGGAACAAAAAATGGAACATACTCATCGAGTGTAGTACTAAGTAAAATGAGAGACTCCTCTCTCAATTTAGCATTTTTATGGCTAAATGCAGTGTGAAGTTTATCGAGAAGTTGTTGTGGAGTCATACTCCCCTTCTCCATCAGCTTCAAGAGCACCAGTCGTGCCTTTTCACGGGTTGTGTCTTTGCTGTCACCTGAAAAATAATGATATTGTCTCACTCCATCAATAATTAACTTAAAATTATTAAAATACAAACCTAATCTGTCAATCGTCGGCTGAATGATTGTCGTGAGATAAGGACGAAAGTCATTTCCCATTCTACCAGCTATCTGTGTCAATATTTCCAGACCGTTTTGGACAATCTGAATTAACAAAAAATAATCTCATTAATTACAACTCAATTACAGATATTATAAGAGAATTGAGAAGATGAAAAATCAACGGAGTAATTAACCAAATCAGTGAATGAATCGACAATCAATGGAAATGATCGGAATCCAGAAGTTCGATCCTCGTAAAAACTCAATTTTCGCATAAAGAAAAATGCCGTAATTGAAAGCGCCATGAGTGCTAACAGAATGAAAAACAATGATTAAACCAAACAGAACAGGAGGGACCGATGAGGCAGACTAGCCGGACCTTGGCATGAATCGAGTGCAGTCGTTCAGTTCCACTCCACAAAAAAAATATATATATGCCCTTTACTCTTCAATAACAAGTTTTTTTCCAATTAGCTTGATAATGAAACACTTGTCTGAAATGTTCAATGGGGACATGTTCAGTTAAGCTCCTAAAATCTAACAAATTTAATAAAATGAGAAAAAAAAGGAGGGATCCGAGCTAAAGTTAGGAGTGAACGAGTTCACTGAGTTGGACAACGACACACACATTCGTCCTTTCTTTGCATTCTAAGTGACGTAGGCGGGTGATCAGGCGATCATGCATTATTGAAATCAGTCTAGACGATTTCTATGGGATTTCATTCGACATACAGAGTCAAAATTATGATTTTTGGACGGGTACAATGTATGGTAGAGAGAAAACTCCTTTTGACAAAAATAAGTTACTTGAAAAAAAAAATTCTTCTGTCAATTTTTAAAATTATGAAATCTACTGACACATAATTCCATCCTGGGAGTGAGAGAAGGAAATACTTCAACAGCATGAAATCTATCTATTCCGCGAGAATTTTTAAATACTCTCAAGACTGGAAATTATGGCATAGTTTTTTTTATGTTCATCAGAATTTTTATAATACAATATCCTGAACAAAAAACTTATCGGTCAAGCTCAATTTTCCAACACAGTTGAACTCGTAATGAAAGGGATTATAGATCCATCAAAACAAGAATTGATCAGTTGCAGATGATGAGCCATGAGATCTGGAA